>OMKR01050102.1:0-17531 GCA_900302355.1 Cyttopsis rosea | reverse complement strand
GAGGAAAACCAGTGGAGACCAATTGCTGTAATGAGAACATCCCTCTATCTTTGCAATATAATGACTAGAAGAAGAATCAGAAGAAGAATCATTTATTTGTCAAACATCAACACACAACACACGCATGCAGAGGGTGGAGACGACCTGACGACGGGTGGAGACGACCTTCCAACGACGACCCGAACACACACACATGCAGGGAGTGGTGACGATGAGATTTAGTCTGCATTTTTCCCATCCTGGCCATCCTTCCTCCAGGGGCAGCCAGGAGCAGTGGGCAGCCCTCACTTCGTCTGCGCCCGGGGACCAATTCCAGGTGGTTGATCCATGTCGTGGTCAGGGACAGGACAGGAAGTGTTCTGCACGTTTTTAGTCGGGGTCCTTATGTTGGAGGAGACCTATGCGAACACGGGGAGAACGTGCAAACTCCACACAGAAAGGCCCCTGATCGGGAGATAACCCACCTGAGCATGGTGCCAACAGTGCCCCAGGCAGGAATCGAACCCAGAACCTTCTTGCTGTGAGGCAACAGTGAAATCTTGTGGTTGCGTACATAATAACTCACACATCAGATCTGTCAAAACAGTTCCATGTTATGCAATTATGCAGTTATCCAAGTTAGGCCGAAACTAGAACATATATACATATAGTGAATATTCAGTTCGACCATTAAAAAACGTTGTGTAAGTATCCTACTGTTGTTGTTTATTGTCGTATTTGCAAAAGGCATTGGTGAATTCAGAAAAAAAAGTTTTGGTTAATACTCTTTATGAGGCAAGTCTAGGATCTCCATTGTTAAGGGTATGTTTTTTGCCTGCGATATGCTAAAGAAAAAAATAACAGCACACCTTAGCCTTTAATGTGGGTTACAATAGCATCCAGTCAGTGTTTGTATTACAGTCTGATGAATTCATGAGGTCTGCACTCCAAGTCTAGCACAACATGGTGGATATGAGGTGCGTATGACTTAACATGCTCTATGTGCTGGATGCTTGTTTTCCACAGACCCCCAGTGATGTCCTGTAACATGTTGGCAATGCAGCTCGCTGTGTCCATGGCCCAGGCCTGCCAAACATCTCGGTCAGTCCTCTTTGCCGGCTCTGGTTGTACTGCATCCTGAAACGGTGTAGTGACATTCTGGTGAATGTGTAATATGCCTCCGGTTGTTCTCTTCAGCAGTCGACAGGCAAGAGGCCATCCTTCCTCAGAACTTGGTATGAGCCCCAGGTTGACGCGGTCAGCAAGATCACACAGTTGGAGCTAAGAAATAAACATGAACAACAACATAAAAAACACTATTATATGCCAAACTAGTCCAATCAATAACGCCAGTCAAAAACATATGTTAACAACAGTTGAAAGAATATGAAACATGAAAGGAATATTCATTTAGGTAAAACACTTGTTGCCTCTTACTTTGCGATTGTCACCATGGTGAACGGTACATCGATCAGAAACCTGGTTTCCCTCAAGATTTCTTTTGAATGCCGTCACTGCATCAGGGTTCCACTCACAGGCATGTACATGACTGGCCCCCGCATGTATCAAGTATGGAAGCGTAAAATATCCAATACCTATGTTAAAATATAGTTTTTGTAAGTTTTTGTCTTCAGCTGCACATAAAGTCTTATCCAACACAGACGGAAATATTTCAGAGCGCTAAAAGTTTTGATATTGAAACATAATACAAGTACAACTGCGAATGTGTACTTGAAACAGTACCTGCATACAAATCTACCACAGTCTCTCCTTTGCAGTCAAATGAGGCTATGCGGATCTTTTCTGTAATGTTTCCAGCTGAGAACATGGATTTGGTCACGTCAAACTCGTACCTGAAACAAACTAGAAGTTAAACACATGCAACTTGATACAGAGGACTAAATACTCAGTTTCTGAGCGTACCGGATTCCGTTGTCGACGTGAGTTACCCAGCTGTGCTCTCCGAACAGCATGGCCACCACGGGCGTTCTGAATCCATCCCTGGACACTCGATGCATCTGTGCAAGACGTTTCGCACCCAGCCCTTTGGCGACTGCAGGCCATAGCTGTTCACCTATAGGACAATACAGAATAAAGTTATTGATTGTTATCCAAATAAACCTAACGGAAGAAAAGCACAATGTAATTTGACCGTATTACCATATGTCCTCCATACTGGCAGAGAGAAACAGTCGTGTCCCAGTAGAACCAGGTCACCGTGGCGCTGGTAGCCGCGAGGAATGTCCCCCCTCAGAGCCTCCGTCCAACCGTGTCCATGGGACTCCAACAGCTCCTGGATGGAGTTCTCGAGTTCATTTATTGTCTTTCCCTTCTGCCTCTTTGATTTCAAAGGGACCTATAGTAAAATAATAATAATAATTAAAAAGGAAATGCATTCAAGAATGTGTGTTGTCCCCACATCTGTTGCTGAACAACCTGTTCTGCAAGAACAATTACCGGTCTCCAAACTATTTCACAGAGGCAATCTGAAGCCAGTCCTTCTTTGAGGGTTTGCAGATCCAGTTTGGATACACACCACGGCAGGATGGGTACAACCACTGCGCCACCAAGGTCCTTTTGGAGATTGAATCTCTGGTCCAGCGTGCCCTGGGACTGTAGACGCTTCCTTCAAATAACACGAAACAACAATTCTTAAGTATTTAGTTCCTATGCTAGTAAGCTAGCCCTGCGTGGGATGCTGCAAATGCGAGGGTTGGTTATCGTGTAGTCACCTAAATTGTTGCGCGTCGCACCGGGACACACGGAGACACGGGACTCCATCCATTCCGGTGGAAGAATGATCCCGACTATATTTGACACGACGTTTCAGATTGTTTACAGGGCGTTCTCACGTGGCGGAACCATAAGCCCGTAGCACGGTTTCCAGCCGGACAACAATATTGGTCGGACAATCTTTACTGGCGTTCCAGGGCCGCAGCGATACACGTTTCTAGTCGGACAACAATATTTGTCGGACGATTTCGTAATTATTTTGAAACTTGCCACAACGTACTGGGATGCGGTATCGGCTAAATTACCGCAACAATAAATTAATACGCATTGTTATTAAAGTAAGTTAAGTCATAATAAATGTATGTATGTATGTAATAAATCAAACCTAAATTGTAACCGGATTCTAGCACGAACAGCATGAACCACGCCCCTACGGTCACATTAGGAAGTTTCCTCATTGACCAACAGGTGGCGCCAAACAACTAAACCCTTATTATAAAATAATATTCATAACTTATAAGCAATAGATTTACAACAATATTATCAAACTATCTTTGAAAAGGCCTTTGAAGATAAATTCCTCTAATTTTTTTTGTTTTAAAATCTTTATTTATTTTGCTTTTAATTCATTTATTCAATTACTATTGCAATGTTAGGAAATGGTCATAACAATCCTATGTTTATTGTTGTAAATGGAACCTACCTGTTCTCTGTTCTATTTGCTGTTGATTTTCTACTCTTTTTTATAACCCTAATGGTGAACAAAGGGCAGAATCAAACATACTTCAAAAAGGGAATTCCATTTTGTACATTATTAAAGCAAGCCTTGGATTATTCATGTATTACAGTTTACATGATATGGTAGAAAACCCGTGACCTATTACAACTGTGAAATATAGGGCCTGTTAGGGGGCTATGAACTTTCACCATTTTTAACAGTATTTCTGATCTGGATCTGTCTCTCCTTAATGTACTGTATCTGATTCAGAATTCAATTATTCTCCAAGTATATTTCTACATACAAGGAATTTTGTGGATTACAGTATGATAGAAATAGATGTTTGTATGTCATACAAATGGGTTGTACTCTGGTTGTAGTATCTGTTGCCGCTCTTGAAAATGCTCCTCGCTCAGTGCACCAAGACCACGATTACATGTGACCAGCTTGAGCCAATATTTAACAATGATAATGATTTTTTTATGACCATGATTTCAAACCGGTTGCTGATTGTTGACTATAACCATCTAAACACTCTCCTCAGCAATATTCAGTGTAATCTTTGGAGTGAATCTATTTTTGGAGTGCAGTATATGACATTTGTGTGAGCACTGGCAGTATTTGTACATTTCTTATGAACAAGTTTTTAGCTTTCATTTGCTTTGCGGTCCTTGCCTTGATAGGAATTGTTGGTTTTAATTATATGGAAGCAATGTTTTTTTTTCCAATATGACCAAATAACATAAATAGCAACTAATGCAAATTATAGTAGCAATTAGATGACTGGTCTATCAGAACATCACCCAACAAAACCAAGAATGTCAAATAATTAGCCAACTTGAAAGCTCTTCATTTTATACATGCTGGTGCAATGTTGTAGTTCTAACTCCTTTTTTTTGTTTGACATTCCTTAAAAAACAGGTGTTTTTCCATCATCACATTGGTGATCCACCATAATGCTTTCATATAAAATAGTAATTGGAAAATAGGATCGAATTAAAACACACTAGGTGTGAGCTGTGAGGCCAAGTCACCTTGTCATAGGCCCAGCATATTATGTGTTCATGTTTAGAGAGATTCGACACAAATCAAAATTATTGTACCTTTCTAAAAGTGTGTAATTTCCCATTTGAAGAACAAAAAAACGATACCCATACTATGCTATACTATACTATACTATACTATACTACTGGACACTATACCATACACTATGCTATACTATACTACTGTATACTATACTATAGCCTACTATAAAGTACCAGGGCTTAAAAAAAAAACCAAATAAAAATATACCATCCTCCTTCTCACATAGGTCACAACCACAAGTGTACCACAGATTACAGATAAAAAGAAAATACCCCTCTAACCCCATCGACTGCCCAATATACTGGTGGTTTTTATTATTATTTTATTATTTCTTTCTTTTTTTATCACGTAAAATGGTTCTCAATGTGGGGCCCGGGGACCCCCAGGGGTCCTTCGAGAGGTTCCAGGAGGTCCCTTGGTCACCATAATTTCATTCAAAATTTCAAAATGTATTGCAAGAGAATGTCCAATAATCATCATCGTTTCACTGTTATCTAGTATAGACACAGGCATGGAATTGGGGGCTAAATCGCATCTAACAATAAGAATCTCATCAGATTGGGGTCGCAGAGAGTAAGTCTTATCACATTGAGGGTCCTTGATGTGGAAAAAAAATGAAAAAAGGTTGAGAATCAGTGTTTATAAAGATTCCTTTGTTTTTACCCAGTCCACCTGTCCTGTCTCTTTAAGATTAGGCATTTCCATCTAGGCGTGTTTTCCTGCTGCCATTGACTGAAACGAGGGCTCGCACCCTGCGGGGAAAGCTCAGCAACGCGCGTCCCCACACAGGGAACGGTTATTGACGTTATTCCTTTTACAATTATTATTATTATTATTATTATTATTATTATTATTTTAAATGATTATACTCGGATGGAAAACGTCTGATTTGGAAACCGGGCTCGTAGTGCTGATCATTTATGGTTTCTCGAGATGATATGAATGTCAGCTGCTGGTCAAGGTCCACTCTCCCAATGCAGGAGCCAGGGCTGGATCTTTGTGCGTCTTTTTGGAAAGTATTTGCCGCAATCGTTTGGATGGTTTTTATTAACCCACAACACCCAAAGGGAGGCTCGTTTTTTTGTTTGTTTATCTTTCACAGCAACGGAATGAGATGCAACAACGGCACCATAATCATAAATAAGAAGACGGATTAAACCAATATCAATATTTAAAAAAAAAATGTTTCTCAATCTTCACTTCAAGGAGAGATCATTCTTATTATCATTATTATTATTGTTGTTGTCCAGCTGCCAGTGGATCCCATGGCGTTTTCATTCAGCAGCGCAGGTTAGACCATCCAGGGTGTAACATCTTCATCTTCATTTTCTTTATTTTTTTTTTAATTTTCATTATCGGGTGAGACTTATTCTGTGGAGTGGACTATACTGACCGAGAGAGGGTCAAATAATCAACAAAAATCGCCATGTCCGCGGTGATGATCACACGCAAGGTGCGAAAGTGGGAGAAGCTCCCCGGGAAAAACACCTTCTGCTGCGATGGACGGGTGATGATGGCCCGGCAGAAAGGCGTCTTCTATCTGACGCTCTTCCTCATCGTGGGGACCTGCGCCCTCTTCTTTGCATTTGAGTGAGTACAAGGACAAGCCGATGACTAATCTCAATTGAGAAATGTTTTAGTCTTGATTCATTTGCTTTAAAAGTTAAATTTTTTGTGTGGAGAAGCCAGGTTTTCTGGATGAATCACATTCTGCAGGTTCATGATATTGTGGCACTAGAATATATTCATCCCAATTCATCCCAATTTCTGGTAATCCCTGTGATGTGTGGCTCCTGGTTTCATTGGTTCAAAATGTTCAAGTCCCTAGAGATGAGGAAAAGGATTTAGGGAGGTGTGTTAAATATTTAATGTCTCTCACTGGCTGTGTCCAGTGGAAGAGCTTTCTTGCTCAAGAGGCAAACCTGCCTTTTGTTGTCTCAGCAGTTCTCACCCATGCCAAGCCACAAGCACAAACCAGTCAACCAGCGTGGTCGTCCATTAAGACATGACAATCCTTTCACATGGCTACTACTTCTCTCTCATTCTCTCTGGTTCCCTCCATCTTAACCCCTTCTCCTCACCTGTCCTCTCTCTCACGTATTTATTCTTGTCTTACATTTTTGTAACCTACAAACCAGGCGCCATGAGGCAGCGCCGGGTCTTGTACTCGACATAGCACCATTTGACTGCAGATACTACAGCAGTCAGTGTGGGAATGAGCAGCTGAGCGGAGAAGGCTTAACAGTTGCCCTCTCTAAGTGCCAAGCCCATGCGACCTCTGTTTGCCGGCACAACGATAACAGTCATCCACCGTTTTCTGTGTCTGGACAGAAAGGATCTGTTGTCTAGCTTGGGGCAAAAGTGACAAGAGTTATACTGCTGGTGCTAAACGCCGGGGCTTTGGAGGAGGCCCTGCGGTGACTAATGGCTGCAGGTCGTTAGAGCGGCACGTTCATATTACTGTGGAACATAATTATCTCTCATGTGGGATAGATATTAACATGGTGGTGGAGCCAGATAACAGGGCGATGATTCCAAATTTCCCATTAGAGCGCATAGACCTATCTGATTAAACCCCCAATGGTCTTCTATTAGAACTACCTATAATAACAGCACAAACACAGTAAGCACAGTCTCACTTTGTATTCAATCGGCCTGTGGCTGAAAATTCGTTCAATGTTCTCACTTGATATAATTTAAGATGTCACACTCATGGCAGCTGAGATGGGAGAGGGCAGTGTCATTTGGTGCAGGTTGGACCATGTCCAATAACATCCGAGTAGATCGCTCATTCTCATCAGTCATCAGCGCTCCATGAATGGCAGCTTTTCAGTGTCATAACAGCTAACAAATGATGTTGTGGATACAACCAATTTATAGTGATTGAACCACGGTGTCCTATTTTCAATGTATTACAGGCAGCATTATGTCGTGAATAGGAGCTTATCTGTGGTAGGAGGTTTCAGTTGTGCTTTGGCCGATGAAGCTACAGCACATATCCCCATGAACTTGCTTATAGCGTGTGTGTGTGTGTGTGTGGCAATATGGTTTGGATGCAAGCAGGACTTTGGCAGACAAGAGTGTCATCTGTCTTTCTACCCCAGGACCCTGAACCTTTGGGCCAGGGATACATGGATACAAAGGTTCTTTGTCTCTGTGTGTGTGTCTGATATGTATACATTCTAGTTAAGGTGAAGGATATATTGCGTTGTTACAAGATGTTCTGCCATCTTCTCCTCAGTTTCTTGAAATACAGGAGTGTAATGAGAAGGAGGGATGGCGGCAGTGCTGAGCCTGCAATGTGACTTTGGCCTGAGCGGATCCTGTATCAGGCCGCTGAGCTCCCTCATCCATCTCCCCCTCATCCATCTCTCCCCACCCTGTTTCCTGGTCGGCCAATCAAGCGGTGGCTCCTGGCCGAAGCGAACCGCTCAATAATATGATTCATGCCAAGATGAGTGCGCGCTCCTTTTACAGCAACAACCCTCTCCAGTCTTTGTTCTCCCAACGCTTCCCTGGTAAAAGGGTGTGCTGTACTTCAACCTGGGGATGGTCTTGTACAGATTACACGCCATACAGACATGGAAACATGGTACATCATGTCTGTTTACTTTGTAGTAAACGTGGCCTGTGTACCAGGAAATTTTCAATTTAGATCTCGGTAAAACCTGTGGACAGCCACGGTGGCAGGAGTTTTATGATATTTCAGCCTCAACTCAATTTGCAGATGATTACAGTTGTGTGGACGGTTGCTGTATTGATTTTTCCATGAGAGAGTGTGTGTGTGTGTGAGTGTGTTTTTGGATCTATTCTAAGGTCAATGGCATTGAATTTTAATTCCACATGTCTGATTTCATATCCTTATTATCCAATTTATTTTATGAATCATCATTTTATCTTACATTTAAATAATTATTTCATTTTTTCTTCTTTTCAGACCCTGGTGATGTAACATGTTTAATCCCAGGCATATTTATTTATTTATTTATTTATTTATTTATTTATTTATTTAATTTAATGATCCCTGTAGCTCATGGTTAATCCCTCACTTATATAGTATTTAAGTGTTGCATAATAAAGGAGCTGGATTTAAAGATAACAGATTGCACCCTTTGGAGCCTCAGTGTATCGTCACCAAATTACAGCCACACATTGGATTTGATTTTTCATAATTTTTTTCAGAATTATGACAATATCATGGGGGGAAAAAACAACATTATTACTTTTTTGTTTTTCTACTTGGGTCTGTATCAAGGCATTCTCTGATCAGAGTTATTAATTTAGGTCGGCAATGGATGGATTTCTCTTTTCATTTGTGTCTAAAATGGTTTTAATGGTTTTAAGATCCCAGTTTTCTCCGTCGAGTCCTAGAGACAAAGGGAAAGCAAGAGAGAGCCCTGGTAAATCAGCACAGATGTTCGTATGACAGAAGGACGTTGCACGGCCCCAGTGTGGATCCGCCAGCGCAGAAAGTCCATAATTTATCTGTATTGTGAATCACGCCGCTCTCCAATGGCGTAATGCATCACGTATTAATGAGCGAATGGCATGAAATGCTCAGTAAAGGCATCACCACAGCATAACATCCAACATCGGCAAGCACTTGATTCCTGTTATGTCATTGCTCGGCAGTTGAGAATATTTTATTTTCATGACTTTACAGCCGGTCGATCTCTGAGGTTGTAACCAGGGAGATCTCCTGGATCAAAGTCCAGATTCGACGCCACGCTCCTCTTGCTGAAACCCTATAGTGGGTAGTGTGTCTCACAGCCAACACTTTATTCACCCTATAGGCTACTGACCTTTGAGGGGAACTGCAAGAGAACAGTTTGGTTTGCAGACAGCAGTAGTTTTGTAGCCTTATCTTCAGAACGTATTCAAAGAACTTTCCTTTACTATCTTGGTTTTAGGAGAGGGATAGAGCTTATTGAACTTCTCTGGCTAATGATTTTATGGAGGCTGCTGTTGCAGTCAACATTGTGAACGAAATTGAGCACACAGGCTAATTAGTTAAAGAAATTGGGACGACGGTATGTTTAGCACAACCTTCATCTGCTATGTACTGTACTGTATGTTTTAAGTAACATCTAATTATTCTGGAATGAAAGGGAGCCCTTTTACTGTTTGCGGTAGCGCTGGGCCATGTATCATTATACAGGTAATATCAATACTGTGATATGAGACTAGATATCATCTGGGGTTTTGTTCATCCTAATATCTTGATGTAGTTAAATGTTGTCTTTTGGCTGCATTACAGTAAAGTGATGCAGTTTTCTGAACTTCATAGACTATATATCATATCATTCATATCTGTTCTAATTGACACCTCTACCTGCTTGGTCCTAATATCCAGAAATTATTATTTCTCAAATATATCATGTGTAAATATCTCAGGGAAGCACCAATAGTCACCCCGAAAATATCATCAAATCATCGATATTGAGGTATTCGTCAAAGAATATTGTCATATTTCATTTTTTCCAATATGGCCCAGCCCAAGTTTGCGGTCTGGTTGATATTATTGGCTGTCAGACTGCACTGGATTTAAAAAAATTAAAAAAAGCGTATATTTTAATGGTTGTTTGCTGTGTCTTTGATGAGTGATAAACATTCAACACCAGTTCCACCCTGCCGTTGTAAAGAGAGGGGAAATGGTTGTGTCCTGGCCGGATGAGGCGGCTTGATGGGAGGCGATGATAGAGAGCGCCCCGAGTGTTTCCGAGTCATCAGCGCTGGAATTACACAGCATCACCAGGCCACTGGCGCAGGCTGAATCCACTCCGCCTCCTCTCTGTGAAATGACTGACCGTCCTCTGCCGCCGCTGCAGTAAAAAGCACACCAGACATCCTTCTTGTAGACCAGTGGAAATTTCTATTGATTAAAATCTCTAGTCTCCTTTTTGTCTCCATTGCTGTGGATAAGACGCCTTGAGGGAACGAATCGAACCTGCCGGGCAGGCGCAGTTCACCATTGTGTTGCAGGTTGCTCAGGTATGCCGATCCACCAGGTCCTTAATGCAGAGTGGGACAGAACGGGTTGATGTGGTTCCCTGCTGTGCATCGCTGGCCTGCAGTTGTTTACTCAGCCACATGAATTCCCCTTTGACACTTTTCCTTTCAGCTGTGTCGTAAGTCAATAAACACGAAATGCATGCAGCTTGAGGTGATTTAACAAAGTCAAAGTGTCAGAGCTTTAAGCTTTCATGTGCGTTCCTGCCCACTTTCCAACACTCGTCCTGTTTGTTTTGGATTTATATTTTAACCCTCCTATTATTATCAACTGTCGGGAACATCAAAAACACTTGTTCTTGGGTCAAAATGTCACGGTGTATATCCAAAAGTTGTCAAAAAAAACATAGAAGACGTTGCCTTATCTTGATAACAAATATTGGAATCAATATTTAATGCAATGGCGTTTTTCACTCTCTTGCAGATCATGGTTCTTATGACAATTCACCCATTATTTTCTGCACCGGGACAACAAAGGAAACATACAACACATACCATGGAGCTGACTGTGTTCAGCCGTGTGAGCTTATACAACACCCAGTTCGCCTTGTACAGGATATCGCACAGCGTGTTAAGCTCCGACGCTACGGCATTACTGTTGCATTCTGAAGACAAGGACCCCCTTCGCGCGGGAAGATGACGGCTCCGTGCAGTTTATCTATTAATAACCGCAGAACGGAGCGTTTGGCTCTCCTTCTTTGTTTTCGTCGCAGCACTTTGTACTGCAGGCCGTGTCTTTTTATCCCAATAAAGATCCGGGTCCTACGGAGCGTCACGCCGGCTGCAACCTCGCCGCCCCGGCAAATGGAATTATGCTAATGCCCCCGTCGTCTCACACGGTGGGCACACAGAGAGGGAGAGAGAGAGAGAGAGCGCTGTTGTTTATTCAACAGCGGGGCCTTTCGGCGTGGACCAGAGAAAGGGCAGGTCTTACAGAGCCCGGTTCACGACCTCATACCGGGTACACTTCGCGATACGTGTGTTTGTGTCCCCCGGGCCTCGGTCTGCATATGCTGCCCCGCTGGGCCGCAAGTACAAAATGCTAATAGCGTCTCGTATGTCATATCAGAGGGTTCTCCCGTTTCCGTATCTCTGTGGTCATATTTCCTAAAGACGGGAAGTTTATTTTTGGTGTGGCGAGGCGACTGGCAACACAAGCGCATTATCCAACAGCGAGAGAGTGAATTTAGTCATTGTGGTTGAGAATGTTGATGCCGGTGGCAAAATGAAGGTAAAACGGTATTTCCACCCGTCCCTTTTTTTTTTTTTTTTTTTTTGGATTCATACATGATCATTTGGTTTCCCCCTCAGGTGCCCCTACCTGGCCATCAATCTCTCTCCAACCATCCCGGTCTTCGCCGCCCTCCTCTTCCTCTTCGTCATGGCGATGTTGCTCAGGACCAGCTTCAGTGACCCGGGGGTTCTGCCGCGAGCGCTCCCAGAGGAGGCCACCTTCATCGAGATGGAGATCGGTGAGTAATAATTCCATGCATTTCTTCATCAGATTTGACTCCCGAACCCTTTCTGCCGCGATTGGGACTGGGCAAAATGCCCGACCCTTTGGACGCGTCGGAGCCAGAATTTGGTTATACTCATAACTTGGTTTCCCCAGACACCAGCCTGTTGGTCCCATCCATGGAAATATAATCTCAACTGGACAAATCACTATTCCTGTCTGTTGCTGTATACTGTACCTGCCTTCCTGCTATTCACTTAGTTGTAGTTATATACCTTTTCAACATGCCATGCAGTATCTTGAGGACGCGGCTTTCCACAACAAATCTAGTCAAATGAAAGTATGTCAGAAGCATGAATACTTAACCATGGGGGGCAGCCGAGCAGGGTGGGACCACCGCTCTGTTGGTTTATTCATGTGTGTTTTGCTGAATGTTGTTAAAGTTTGGGCTTACTCATCCATGGATGCAGAGCTCAATTTAGTCTTTTTCTGGTCTACACTTTTGTCCTCACGAATCTAAAGTGGACATGGCAGAACCTACTGTACTTGCTCTCAGCGTCCGGAGGCTTTCTGTTTATAGCTGGGAGACGCAGCTACCTCCCCAAAACAGCGAAATCTTCCACTTCCCTTGGAAGTTACGGCACTTTTTACGGTCTGTTTATGATACTATCTGGACTGTCCAGACTCTGGAGGGATAAACCGTTCTCTCAATTACTGTGCCACAGACTGCCCCCTTTGCCTTTCCGTTTCCATCCCTCCTTCCTTGAGATCGGCTGTTTTAGCGCTAATTCTTTGTCTGTGCTGAAGCTTCACGGCGTACTTCAGCCACCGTCACCAAAAAAAGCTGTGGGTGGGCGGAGGAGGGCTGGTGAAATACAATATCGGCCATGTGGTCCGGATAGCGAGGAGCTGGTGCTCCCTTTGTCGCAGCCGTGAGTCATACCACTTACCGGATGAAGATGATGATGATCATGATGATGATGATGATGATGGCTCGGTGGTCCACTGGCCAGAGATGCCGGTGATCATGAAGAATCACCGGCTGCAGTATTAGTGCGTAAGTAGAAGCCTCGATGGGAACCTTCCTCGAATGAAGCGATCTGACTCAATCTCTTCGTCACAGTGGGAGCGGAACCACTGGTTTTCTTCTTTGCCGTGACCCTGACCAGCATATGCTGCGTCACTGACGCGGCCCACTTCCACTCTCTCGCCTTCCTATTTTCGGTTCCCTTTTGCGCCGCAGCCGTCAACTTCAGGCAAATCTCCCCAAAAATAGCGAAACACGTATCACACGGATGCTAAAACGGGCCGCACGACTGCATTGACTGGAATGAGGAATTTGTATTTGAAGAACGTCCCACCCACAAATAGAGCTGTTATGCACGATGTTTGAATATTTTTAATATGCGATAGCTGGTTTCGTTGTTGCTGTTATAATTGAGTGTGGACGTGCGAACAGAAAGCAGGCGTTTGGGAGGGCAGCTATAGACGCTGAGACCCCACCGCCAGGGTTCTGCTGAGAGAGGTGTGTCGATGGAACCTCGGCAGCGCGGCGTCCACGCTCCGTGACCTCAACCCATTAGTAGCTGGTCCACGGGGGATGCTAATATGATGAGAGGCACTTGGAATACACAGAATATATATTGCTGTTGCCGCCTTGTAACACTCGTTCCTCACGCGTGGGAACTGTTGTTTTCTCTTGAACGCCTGTGTTTTATGCTCTCTGAAATTAAACATTCACGCTTTCTAAAACATCCCAACATTTTGCCTTGTAACTGATCACATGCAGTTAGATAGAGACCCCTTCCACGCCCACTTATAGATATTAGTGTGTGCATTTCCCTCAGATAGAAAATTATAACAAGCGTTTAGCACGGATTAATACAGTGATATACATTACATCATGATCTCTGTATCAAATGAGATCATAGGGCAGGTTAACTACACATGTATGGCTTGTGTGTAGTGGGAGCATATTGTCCTGAAATTGAGATAAAGTGACATTGTGATATGCAATGTTTTATTTATTAAAATTATTGGCAATGATCACATTGTGTGGTGTTATATAAAATACAAATATATATTAAATATCTGAGGAGAATTTTATTTATAAGGTAGGAGTTTGGTGTGATTGTGTAATTTACATTGCGACATATGTACTTAACTGTGATGAACCACAGTAGGATACTTTGGGATTTTGAATTCAGAAGAAGATTTGGTGATGCCTATCAGGATTGTGTACAGTATTCCGTTCGCCATGATAATTGCTATAATAATGATTTTCATTCAGGCCCTGCAGTAGAGCAGCGTGAATACCAGAGAGTCATTTGTCCTGCATTGGACCATGTTCACGTTTGATGATTTTCTCCAGGTTTTTGGTTCATTTTCATTATTATTATTATTATTATTGTTGTTGTAAATTTTTTCAGAGGCTGCCAATGGGAACGTCCCCGCGGGTCAGCGGCCTCCTCCTCGAATCCGCAACGTCCAGATCAACAACCAGATTGTCAAGCTCAAGTACTGCTACACGTGCAAGATCTTCCGACCCCCCCGAGCGTCTCACTGCAGCATCTGCGACAACTGCGTCGGTGAGAAAATAACATTTCCATAAAAGTATACATCGTAGAGAACACAGCATAGAGCAATAGCCTCTAAAGGTGTCAAAACAATTCCCCTGGAAAGGTTAGGCAATTAAGAAAACTCTCACTATAGTGATGCCGAGCACCTCTCAGCTGAAGCTTTGATCTACCTCTCCCCCGTTGTGAAGATTTGTCATGATGTTATTCAATTATTTTTAAATATGGCCTGAACAGAAGTTTCGGATTCAATAGACAGGATATCAAACAGGCTTTGAAACACTAAAAATAATGTCTAATGTGCTTTTGAATTTTGAGTGCTCTCTATGTGTGTGTGTGTGTGTGTGTGTGTCCATATATGGTTTAAAAGGACAACACAAAGCTCTCAATGTTTAACGTTGTTAAATGTTAAAATACTTCTTATGCCTCTCCTGATTTATTCTCATGATTCAAAAAATGTATAGCGCAGTTTTATGTCAGGTGTGTGTACATTTCAGTGCTGTGGCTTGAGGAATGCTTTTGAAATGCATGTAGCTTCATTGGTGATATACATACTGCAACAGATAATCTCGGAGGCCGCCTGGGCTCTGTCACTGTGAACACTGGTCTGTTTGTGTGGTGAGTCCACCTGCTGCAGAAACACAGACACACACACACATTCTCACACCCCCCACCTTCACACACACAGAATGATGCAGCACTTTTCTCTAGGCCCTGACTTGAAACATGTCTGTTTTTTTTCTCCATGACTCAGCATGACAAGGCTATTATTGATAGATGGATAGATAGGTGGATGGATGGATGGATGGATGGATGGATGGATGGATGGATGGATGGATGGATGGATGGATGGATGGATGGATTGATAATTGGATATAAAGATAGATGGATGGATAGATGGATTGATAGTTGGATATAAAGATAAATGGATGGATGGATAGATAGATAGATGGATAGATAGATGGATGGATAGATGATAGACAGATGGATAGATGGATAGATGGATGGATAGACAGATGGATAGACAGATGATATAGATGGATGGATGGATAGATGGATGGACAGATGGATGGATGGATGGATAGATGGATAGAAGGACGGATAGAGGGATGGATGGATAGATACTTTATTCATCCCTGGAGAGAAATTGTGGTGTTAAAGCAACACACATCAAAACAATAGGCAATACAAATTCTAATAAAGTAATAAGAATAAAATATAGAAAAATGTGGCAATATACAATAAATCTAAAAATGTATAATAAACACTAAACTTCCATATCAACATTCTATATCAAATTCTGACAAAAGTAGGAATTGTGCAAATTTGCCAAAATATATACAAAATCACTACATATGCTGTGTGTACCAGAGTGGAAACAAATGTTTAGAACAATGTATATCTACAATATTTATATGAATATGATGAATATGAATATGATTACATAATATTATTAGAAGTGTCTGATGATTTGTTCATAGATAATGAATGTTCTGTGGCCGGTTGTAAACGTTATCCTCAGGGATGACCTGAGGTTCCAATGCTGTTTTGAAATGGGATCCAGGGTGTAGCGTGTTGTCTCTCTAAGTGTAGAGCAAGATGTCTGCCTCTGTTCGCCACATGACCCGTCTGGCTGCGCTCCTAATGGGCAGGAGGCAGACTATATTTACATTTAGAGGAATACTGAAATATATCTCTAAAAGCACATAAAACTCGGCCCAGATCCAGGGCCGTCACATGGCATTTTAGTTGACCATTGATTGTCGTGCAAAAAGCGGAGAAACACCTTTTTGTTCATTTAATGCTACTATAATAGTGGTATAAAAATAAAACCTATAATAGTGTAATACCTGTCTGCTTATTGCAGAAGGAGCCATTTATTGGCATTCAGAATGAGTTTATTCCGCCAGGTGCATTTAGATGTACGAGGAATATGTCATGGTTAAGATTATTGGTGTGTATCTACAGATGATTAGTATTTAAAAAAGGTTTTTTTGCAGATACAATACAAAGCAGAAATAGTCAAATATACAGAATATACAAATGCGAGTTTATTTTATTAGAACAGGATAAGTTATTGGTATGGGTATAAAATAGAAATAGAAATTTTCCTCAACCCAACTGATGGAAACTCACCTAATTCCATTATTTTTATCGCAACGTTTTTAACAATGGTTTAAAATTCCCCTGACATTTGGATGTTTTTCTCTCCAGAGGATCACTCATCAGACTGGGAGCCGCGCGGTTTCCTAACCATTAGCACCTGATCTAGAAGTTCTATTATATGTACAGTTTTTAAACCCTCTCCTTTCTGATTTTCTCCTTTCAGACCGCTTTGACCATCACTGTCCCTGGGTCGGCAACTGCGTGGGCAAGAGAAACTACCGCTACTTCTACCTCTTCACGATGTCGCTGTCCCTGCTGACGATTTACATCTTCACATTCGACATCGTCCACGTCGTCATGCGTAAGTACTCCACAGAGGCCGGTGTGCCGAGTCTGTGTCTCCAGGTTACGGTGAATTTGTTAATACAGAGGTGTGTGTTTACTTTTTACTGTTGATTTTCTGATATTCTGTTTTTACTGCTTACATCCTTTAGGTTTATACTGCTTTAATTGTTCAGGTTTATTTCCCATTATCCTGCTATATATATATTTATTTTTATTTGTATTGTGTACAGTTAACTGTGAGTTTTTATTGTATACAATAAAAACTCATGAAAACAAATAGGAAGTGCATAAAATGCTCTTATGAGGTAATGGGTGTGTGAGCGGTGAAGTCGATAAAACGGTAGTTCTCCTGTGTTTCTCGCGTCATTCAGGGAAGTTCAACCCAAACGAATGAAAGAAAGACGAACACCAGTCCGTGCCTAAAAGTGGATTGTTTGAATTTGAAAGGAATGTAAATGTGTGCTGTGTCACAGACTGCAGCGCAGACACACTGCCGAAGGAATGTGGCCAAACGGGCCAAACT
>OMKR01050101.1:18035-33119 GCA_900302355.1 Cyttopsis rosea | reverse complement strand
TTCATACTAATAATTATAATAATAATATTATTATTATTATTAAGATTATTCATACTAATAATAATAATAATATTATTATTATTATTATTATTATTATTATTATTATTATTATCTTACCCACGTTCAGAGTACAAGTCAGCAGCAATTTTGTCCCGTTGTGTCCAGTACAGAGATACAATATTGAGGGGCTGCATTCTCACTGTATCTCAAAAGCTGGTTATTTAAGCGACATCTAAATGTAAATCATTGAAGACATGGAAGATTGTCCAACCGAGCAGCAACGGCTGAGGGGGGGGACGTTACTACAGGCCAGGCCCCTACATCCCCCAAGACTCCATGAGGTGGTAAAGGTGGTAAAGACTTCTTGGCTGTTTTTACGGCTGTTGTGCACCATGTGCGCCCGGGCTTAACAATTCTATCCATTGTGTGCTTTGCTTAGGCCATTTAATTCCTCGACGTGCATTATGCGCCAGAAGAGCAACTGGTTTTAGGCAGCCTGTTATTTGTGGTATTCAATGTTGTTATTTATTCAAATGTGTGGTTGCCGGTGGGTCGGTTCTTCCGCGCTGCGGTAGTGAGAACTAAGCCTGCTGGAGAGGACGGGGGGATTCCATTAGTTAAACGTGTGGATATACGGGGTTTGTTGATTTCTCGACGTCTGAATAGATTAAAAGCTTCTACTTAGTTGATGCGAAAATCAATTTGTTTAGTAAGCCTGCTCCACGGCTCCAAACGGTGGTGATTCAGACTGCAGTTGTAGAAATGTGGCTCATATTGAAGAGAAGCGAGAGAGCACGCTGCAAAGGTGAAGGCTATTGAACAGCGAGAATCACGTCACGATCGCAACGAGCGTGACAACGATGACCCAACATTCCTGAGAAGGATTGTCTCAGAACATCGGGTTGGCCTGCACCACCACACCAGCTGATACAGTGATGGTTGCGTCTAGAGTAGGGCTCCACGATTTGGTGAAAAAAATCATATTACCATTATTTTGACAGATAGTACGATCGCGATATGATTCACAAAGTGTGAAGGATCATTTTTGCATCACAATTTTCATTTTCACTGAAAATACTATAAAAATCATGACGACGTGACATTTGTTGGGATCTGTACCGGTTTTTACATCTGGACGAGACTTGGGCCAGGGCATCTACTGTGCTGTGCGGCACCACAGCACTTTTATAATGGTGTGGTGTCACACATTCTATCTTTATCAAAAAATGGATATTGCACTTGGCCATATTGTGATTTCGATAATATTTCGCGTAATTGTTCATCCTCAGTGTAGAGATGGTTGTACTTTTGAGTCATGAGATTTTGTGTTTTTCCTTCCTTGTTACCAGCTGCTGTGTATTAGCGACTGGAAGAGGGCAACCTGCCCACGAGCCAAAACATTTAATATTTGGAGCCACTGCTGTGTACAATCCATTATGATTAGGACTGTGGCTGGTTGTCTGGTTGTTTATGAAAATATATGTAATACATATAATTATAATAATAAAAATTCCCAACCACCTAATTCCATTCTTCCTTCAAATACAATTGCATAATATTTGACCACGACACTATTCATTCTGTTGGTGTCATACCAAAGGAACTAGTTCCCTTAGTTTCCACCTGGAGGTGTGTTATGCTGCTGGTGGTAATGTGTGGATGTCACCTGGAATGAAGACAAACATCACAAACCTCAGCCAGCAAAGCAATTTACTAAATAACATGTGCATGGTCACCGTCTGGGTGATGGTCACCCAGACGGTGACCATGTACATGTACATGGTCACCGTCTGGGTGACATGCACATGTGCATGTCACCGTTTTCATCTTTTCAACTTGTTTTTCTCCTGTAAAACAAATCAGCTTTACACTTAGCAGCCGACTCAAGAACACTTTTGTCAGGAACTAAAGAAAAAAAGCAAAGTTTTGTTAATGACGCCTCTTGTCTTAAAGTATCGTCACAAACCTTGCGGGTGAGTCAGCATGTTTACGTGAAAGTGCAGTTAGACTATTTGGAAAAACCACGCCCGCTCGTTCCCGTCTTCATCGAGATTTGATACGCACGCGCTTTGCTAAAACGCCATTTGGTTTGCAGTGTTCGGTATTTGTCCGTTTCCTGAACCGGGAATTTTCCTTTTTGGGACACGAGCGCGGTGACACGTTGAAGTCAGGCCCGATCGGAACGGGCCCGTTGCTTGGCTCGCTTGGGTCCTCGAGTCCCCAGCGACACGTGTGAAGTAGAGGCGACGGATGGCTGTCGAGATAACGGAAGGACAAAAATTGAGGGACATATAGACAGGCAGACGGAGATTCCTTCCTTTAGTCGATATTGTTCATTAAAAAAGCTTGTATAGTTAAACCGTTTACAATGCTGTACAACATTGTCAACGGTTTAATAAATGATTTTGTGAATGCAGCCCAATCAGTCTGTTAGAATACATCCATAGCAATGAAGCACAATTCAGGTGGACAGGTCGCCTGGAGCTGGGGCCCATCACCGTGTTTTAACGCCACTGCCCCTACAACACGATGGGCTCGGCGAACCGGGGCTTGAATACGGAGAACTTTTTAGGACGTTTCTTTCATGGCTTTGATTAAGACGGAGAGACGGGAGAACGTGCAAACTCCACAGAAAGGCCCCCCACCGGGAGAGAACCCACCGGAGCACGGCGCCAACGGTGCCCCCGGCGGGAATCGAACCCAGGACCTTCTTGCTGTGAGGCAGCAGTGTTGACCACTGAGCCACCGTGCCGCCAACGGGGACGAGGTGTTTGGGGGGAGAACCAAGCGGACCTACACGGCACAGAACACAAGTCCTCCAGTATGTGCGGATGGAGGTGTGGGGCTGTAGGAAACACGCCGCAGTCCACGGCGTGGAAATTTACCCCAAATGTGACGTTTATGAATGAGCGATTGTATCCGAGGTGAATGCACCCGAAATCGGCCAGTTATGCCTGGATAGTCGACTATTCTCAGTATTGAACCGAGGCGTTACATTCGCCAGGTTGCTCGATCACACGTGTTCGTCATCACATCTGCGGCTTGACTCATGAATCTAATAATATATTTAAACAAACTCCGACGTGACTCCGACGATGACTCGTTTCAACGCAAACACTGGATCTGCGTTCGGTCGGAAGCCAGGCGTCTCAATCGAGCTCCGAACGATCGCTCATTCTCGACGTGCCCCGGGCCAGCGGAGAAGAACAGCCCGTAACGCTGCCACCGCGGCCCGCCAGCGCTGCCCGCGTCCCCCGCTGCGGCTGCGAGGCGGCAAACAACGCGTCAGTGAAATAATTGGCCTCGTCGATGTTATCGAGAACGCCGGGGAAAAAGACCCGCTTCGGCGTGTCCGAGCTAGCCAGGGGCTAAATGCTAACTCGGTTGGATGGTTGGATGCTGTGCACCGCGGACTCCGAACGGACGAAGAGCTCACGCCGTCCGGGGGACGCCCGTGTGCCGTGACCCGCTGGCCGTTTAGAAAAGGTCTAAATGGCAGCTGTTAGTTTTCTCTATTTCCTGACATTGTCCCCGGCGCAGAGCGCTAGCCATGCTAGCTGTGTACGGCTAGCCACGTATGAGCGCCTCTGGTAAGTGTTGACGTAGCAGCGGCGGCGGCTAGCTAGCTAGCTAGCAACCTGCCAGGCTGGTCTGGCTGCTTTTTGTGGTGTCGCACGATGATATGTTGACGGCAGCCCGACCAACCTGGACTCCATCGACTTAAACATGTTTCCAAGTTCCCTGCGGCACTGAGCAGATGATGAAGCGGCTCATCTGGGTGCTATCAGGACTAAACAGAAGGATGATGAAGCTGCTGGTCGCCCTGGCATTGATCGCCTACATCGCTTGTAAGTACACACCAGGCTGAGTGGAGCCTGGCGACCGAGCTGCCAGGCTGGGGAGCGTTGCTCTCACGGTGTATTGCCAGTGGTCTAGCGGGTGGATGGATGGATGGATGGGTGTTACAGCAGCTCGCATCGAGACGAACGGCGACAATAATAAAGGAATAACACTAGAACCTCAACGGACCCGACTTACGATAAACATCCAAATCAACGTCCACGTTTAGACACTAAGCCCCCGCGCCACCAATTCACGTCACACGGTCAAAAATAGTAACTTGTGCAAGTTGGCACGAAGTAAGGACGTGTACGTGTACTGGGCGGGTGGAGCGCGGAAAGCCGGCCGGTAGAGAAGCACCGTAGATACCGAGCTGACGGGGTCAGGGTTTGAACACCGGTCTGACTGGTGCAGGTCAAGTCAGCCAGAGGAGGAGCCGCAGCCCTGGGGCACAAGTCACTCCGAGTTGTGATTCTGTCAGCGATCTGCACACATCTTGGGCATTGGCTCTACAATTAAATGTGACCTTATTACATTAGAATCGCATGACTAATGGTTTCATATTCTATTAGTGTGAAGCAAATGCAAGCATACGACGCAAAATGTACTGCACCTTACGCTGGCACAACAACTGGGAAGTGACCCTCACAGTGAACTCAGTGGAGCTTCATGTATCAATTCTTAAACAAACGCACGATAATGGCTCTTAAATGTCACAATTTGAATGCAAAGCCATACCATGATAATCTGTAATTATCCTCCGATTCAGATTAAAAGTGTATTTGCGTTATCTAATCGATTCCATCCTGTTGTAATTCACTTTATTATGGTTTCTCTGGCACCAAACCATCTTATTACACTTTCAATTTGATTGGTTGATGAAATCTCAGTCTCTTGATGTTGCGTCTGTTAACATTGATATGATGTGTCGGGGAACCTTTATTAGAACGCTGCATGGACTGGACGTGACGGCGATGTAGTTGAACATCGAGGATGATCGGCGTACATCGCCACATCGGTCCGTGATGATCAAGTCCTCTTCTAAACTCGGAAATCATTGGGGCAGAGATAACTCATCTTTTCGATATTATCTCCCAATTTGTTAACGTCAGCTTTCCTAGGCCTACCTCATACTGTCCTTAGTCGGGATGCGCATTTTCTATAACGAATAATGGAATTTATATTATATATTATATACTGAAGAATTTCCATAGAGACTTTCCAATCGCTGGTCTGCCCACTGTATTTTACTCACAGTGACGGCATTTAAACAAACGACGGCCTCATAGATGGAATGAGTAATGATATCTCCAGTCATAATGGGATCGTATTAGTCAATTTTGTGTGAAAATTACCTATCGGCTCAATAAATTAATGAAAATAACACCTTTTTATTATGAATTCATTATTTCAACAATGTGAATAATGAACGTTGGCCGTGAAACATTATTCCCTAAAAAGGAAAACAACTGAGAACTAGTGATATGAAAGTATGAAATGTAGATCTATTTGTGCTTCTCCTTGGAAAGTTTCTTTCAGCCTAATCTGCAATGCAAACATTTAAACATGAACTGGTGCTATTTCTTTTGGACTGAGTACTCACTCTTGGGTACTTGCAATGATGATAAAATATTGGGATTTTCAATAATAGTGGGACCACCGATTTTAAAGACCCTGTGTGTTTACTCTTCAGTAGTGATTGATTCACTGTTCTTTCAACATATCGAATTTAACTATTGTTTTAATGAGGAATTTAATTTTCATTTGTCAAGAAATACAATGACATTTACACTCTGGGGTTAGTCTAGTATGTAGACTGTTCTTTCAGTTCTTTCAGCTCTGCAGTGGAGAATTCATGTACCGAAGGAGCTATTTGCTATTACAACCCTGCTCCTCTGTTCTGACACTTGTGATTGAGATCATCGATTATTGATTAATACTGAGCATCCCTAGTTCTGGGACACAGCGCTGATGTTTGAATGATTGCAGTAGTCATCAGCTATGAACTTATTTTCATAAAACACTATTCTTATTCTCCCAGTTATACCAGCAGAGTGGTCCTGTATGAAGTCGTCACTTTCATGCCGTCCTTGATGCAGTTGTAAACTCGCTAACTGTTCTCGGAAGCCATGTTTTTGTTCAGGTCTTTGATAAGGAGGTTGATTCTCTGGCCTATAGGAGGCACCTGTAAACTTTCCTCGGGAACGCTGAAATATGAAGGGCATGTAAATCAGATATAAACCAGCAAAATGCTGACTGTTGCTTCGCCTGTGCGCCTGATGCTACTCCCCAAAGCTATATATATATATATATATTTAATTCTATAGCCATTACATTGTGCAATCAACATTAACTTTATAATGCTAAGTAACAGCAAAAAAGTTGTCTATTGTCGCTTTTAAAAGGCCAATAGGCTTGAAATGAATCACCATATGACCTAAACTGAGATTTGTCTGACTTCAAAGTTCAAAGTGTTTTATTAGTCAAATGTACAGTACAACACAAGGTCATTCTGGACAATGAAATTCTTGTGGCAAGGCAGCAACAACTACGTAGTAGCACAGACAGATAAGACTTTCAGACCCAGAAGCAAGTTTGGCGTTTACCTCTGTTTCACTCACACATCCTCTCTATTTTTAATGCTTTATGCATGAGGCCCCATGGGCGAGAAATGCTAGCCACAGGACATGACTTTGAAGTAGAGATGCACCAATTGCAATTTTCTTGGCCGATTCCGATTTCCGATTATTTTTTTTGCTGCTGATTCCGATTTCGGCCGATTCCAATTTTCTTTCTTTCTAAGAACTGTAATTGACTGCATATACAAACATTTCTGTAACTTTTCTTTCATGGAAAATTCAATTATATGTTCATAATAAAACATTGACTATTAAATAACTTTTACGTTTTCTCCAAAACGGCACCAGTTTACAGGACATTCTCTCACTCTCACTCAAACAAATCTAAAAATAAATAAGTGCTCCACGTTACTGGACAGAGCTTTTTTGTACAAATAATATCCAGCTCTGCCGCAATCAAAGCTGAGGTCGCTTATGAAAAATTTCCCGCCTGCCTTCTCACGCCGGACCCGGGGGTTGGGAACCTCTGCATTGGGAAAAATAGCGACCATAAATGTAAAAAAACTAAGGGTCTTGTCAGATTTTCGTAACAAGCAACCATATTTTTTTTAAACAAACCTAAAATAACGCGACCTGTGATTTTTCCAAGCGACTCTTCCTCTGAGCGCGGGCGGCGAGAGGAGAGATGCAAACAGTGGCTTTTCAGAAGAAATGTGTTATGTATTTTAATGCAACTTCAAACTATATCGATATAAAACGGTATTGTCTCATCCTATTGTATATCTCGTTTGAAAATATATGGATATACCGTAAAAAGTCGGTATACTGCCCAGACCTATGTGGCGCATAGGCGTGGAACAGAATCGGATATATCCGACACTGATCACTGGTCACCGGTCAGGACCGATCAAGCTGAAAACCGGTCGACGCCGGTCATACCGATCGATCGGTGCATCTCTACTTTGAAGGTATTTCGGGCCCAGTTTTTAATGATGATTCAGAGTAGGCTAAACACGTCCCCAATTACTGATAACGTGGTTGACGGCTGCTTGTATTGAGTCTGTTACTCCAAGGTCTTCATGAATTTACAATAAACCAAGGGTTTTGACTTTGTTCCTGACTTTGTATAAACAATTCAGTTCTTGATATCAAGAACTGAATTGTTTATCAACAATTTGAATTCTTGATATCAAATAGATTTATAACTAGTTAAGTGAGAATTGCAACTAGTTCGAAAATTAAATAAATGCTCAAAGGCTTGCTAGAGACTCACAATGGGCCTCATTCATGAACAGTGCACTGCACATATTTGTGCTTAAATTCCACGTGTGCACGGTTTAAAGGGATAGTTCACATTTTTTTAAGTTTTAAACCCCACTTCAAAAAATGCGAACTATCCCTTTAAGCTAAAATTTAGGATTCAACAAGATCTTTGTACTTGAATTTGTCAAAAATTAGAACTGCCTCAGACCATGCGTACCATGCGTCAGAGTCCTGGAAAATGATATTGCCAAACTTTACTACATGTAAGTGGCATATTAGAACCACCATTTGTAAAATAGGAGTAAATATTCAATATTACACAATATACAATATAAAAAGAAAAAACATTTACTATTATTTATCTTTGCGTGTCTTGATTTGTATGTGTGTGATGTTTAAATCTAGGATGCTTAAATTTACTCCGTTGTAGGTGCAGTTGGTTAACTTCACACAAGTTAATTGGATATTGGATATTGATATGCGCCTTCGAGAGAGAGCGCATCTATAGAGATCGCCGGATCTGTTTACTGGTAGTGATCAATGATCTGTTAACTGAGAGTGATCAACGGCTGAACACCTGGTTTCCACTGGCAAGAGAAGCCCTTTTATTATCACTTATTCGTATTTCATTATATTATTATATCAGTAATAACCTGGAGCCGCAACTTTATCACCAGACCAACCAATGCGAGACTACCATTTCCAAATCCTCCACCGGCTTCTTCGCTACAAGCACCAAACAGCCTCCATGCAATTAATTTTAAACACAGCACTCGGGATATCAACATACGCATATGTTAGTATGCCTTAGTTCAGCCAGTGAACTAATTAAAGTGTTAAAGTGTTTTGAAAAAAGTGCTCCGCCAATCACCTGAAAGCAATATGACCTGTTGGATAGTTTGAACCGAGTTCAGCTGGTGGGTTCGTACCTCTCTGAAGTAAGCGGGCGCTGTTCCACGTTGGGTGGATATCAACTGCTTACTTTTTGGGGTTCAGAGTAGGGCTGGGCAATATATTGTTATACCATCGATATTGTGGTATGGGACTAAATATAGTCTGGGAGTTTGGTTATCGTAACATTGAGATATAGATTTAGGACTGTATTACAGTAAAGTGAGAATATTTTTTACCTGCTTAATTATAATATCCACATTATTAATGATTTCTTCTCAGATAATTCTTGTGTGTAAATATCTTATGAATGTACCAATAGTCATCCCCAAAATATAGTAAAATTATTGATATTGATCGGTATTGGTAAAATATATTAAAACAATTGATTTGTCAATATTGCCCAGTCCTAGTTCAGTTAAGTGACAGATCATACATTGTCTAATAAAATGTAATTACATTATGAACAAATACAAAATTAGGATGACGCAATATGAACTTTTCTTATGCATATGCTTAATATCCTGCTCAGTATTTTTCTCTTTCTATTCCAGCTGTCTGGGGAACCTATACAAACATGAGGTAGAGTATTGTCATTTCTGTATTTCTTTATTATTAGGTCTTGCAAGTTTGACTAATATTTACCCAAATGCTCATCAGCAGAAGGGAATGCAAATTGGGAAATGTTTTTTCTCAATGGGTTCTGTAATTTATTTTACAATGACCCTCTTCCCCTCATTTATATGACTGTCATACATTCAGAATAAAGTTAGCCTCTCCTCTTAACTGCTTCACTCTCTCCACCTTTAACCACATTATTATTCCCACTGCAACCTTGGCAGCATGTGAGTTCTGCACCTAATCTGAAAAATGCCCCTTCCTTATCCATCATCATATGTATGTATGAATATCAATATCATCATTTTAGATACAATGTATTTCATAGTCATCATACAGAATTACATCCAGATTTTATTTAGGATATTTTAGCCACACTGAACATGCCAAATGTGGAAAAACTGCATCAGAAAACATGTGTAGGTTTAGTGACTGACTGACTGACTGACTGACCGACCGACCAAGCCATTGATTGACTGACGGTTAGACTAATTGGGTGTATGGCTGTGGAGAGGAATGTGAAAATGTCCTGACATGCTGATGTTAAGGGGTTGAGACACGGGTCACTTGATGTGTGTAGGCAATCATTGCTTCATTTGCACACACCTTGTACAGACTCTGAAGGGGCTTCTAAGTCCAGTCTGTCACTGTGTTTGAGGGGAGGGACAGACTACTATGGGATTTCTGCCCATTTGTGATGATGTTCCCTGCAACGAGGCACTAGGGGATAGAGAGGAGAATAAGCAGGTGACTGGAGAATTCGGGAACCTGTCTTGCTTCCTTACAGCATGCTTCATGTGTGGAGCTGTTGACTCTGGGCTGAAGTGATTATTTGCTGTTGCCTTACTATGGATTCATGCAGCAAGGCAACAAAGAAAACCATAATCTCTATCAGATGGCAAGTTGGTAATACCACCATCTGGACTCATTGTCTCAACCCCCCTTTTGCTTTCATTTTTATTTTCATTTTCATCTCTCTTTCTATAACTCTTCTAGATCAATACAGGAACACAGTGAGATGAAGATTGAGCAAAGAATAGATGAAGTAAGTTGTACTTGGTTGTAAGTGGTGGTTTTATTATTTGCACGTTTATTGCTTTATCTCTGTCCAATGAAAAGTACCAGTTGTATGACATGACATTCTGCTATATATACACCAAGTGTTAAAATGCTAAGTAAATATATCACAGTTAACAATGCAGCTGTAATGGTGAGTTATATTTAGTTGATTCATCGAACAGGTTTGATGCACTTTCAACGCGGCATGAGCCAACAAACTGTGCTGCAAAGAGGCCAAAGAGCTCTACTGTATGTTGTGAACAGCGAAAAGATGCGTTGAATGCACAATCTTTTTTGACATTTTTTATAAGTACATCTTATGATGCTCTCATATTCCAGCATGGTAATGCCCCCGCACATACCACTAAACAAATCCAAGAGTGGTTTCATGAACACCAAGATACAGTCAATCACATGAACAACCTTTATGGAAAGTTCTGGAGCAAAGTAGACCTGGAAGCTTTTTGTCTCAAAGATTGGTGCTATATTTCACAACACACAGTTCAGGACTTATATGATAACATTCCCAGGAGGTTTGTAGCTGTTCTGAAAGCAAAGGTTTACCCTATTTCCTAGTAGGTCCTTGGTATTTATTTATTGCTGTGTTTCCGTTATTTTGTCCACCCCCTGTAAATGTAGTGACTAGGCTAATGAATGACAGTATTTCCGTGTGTATGTAATTTGCAATTCATGTAATAACCTCATGCAGGCAGCGCCACAATAGCCCCCAGACATCGATACACGCACAGACACAAAATTTAAAAGTCAATTATGGAACAGATCTTTATCAACCTATTTTTGAATCAAAATGGTCCCTTATCAAATGGTGCAGTTGCGCATTAAATTAAACATAGTTTGCTATCAGGTTGACCTTACAGTTCAAAGAGGCGACTTGCCTGTGAAGTCATTTCTTGTTAGTGTGCATGTCATTACTGTTGCTGACATTTCCTCAAATATTTTCTGTGTGAATGGACTCTTAATGAATGCTGCAACCTCCTGCAGAGTTTGAAAGGCAAACGAATTAATTTTTTTGTTTGTAAGATTTGTATGCTTGGGTCTGCATAATATATGACTATTACTAAAACATGTCCAAAGCTTATTTGATAGACGTGTTTTTAATGAGTGACTGGAGTAACGCACCAATAGCCACTTGAGTTGTTGTTTTGGGTTGCTGTCTTCTTCAAACTCTCATCTCACTTGTAGGCTATGGCCCCCCTCAGAGAGAAGATTCGTGATCTGGAGCTAAGGTAGGTATTGGTGTAAGAATACACATTAATTCATTAAAGCTACACCTACTTGAAATATGCCGCCCCACTAGGCATTTCATAAAGTTCAATGTGACTAAGAACAGAATATATTTATTTTAAAAGGCTCCCCTAAAAGGGTGATTTATTTCCATACAAACGTTAGTTACCAGTACCAACAAGCAACTTGGCTGTTCAATATAATTCATCCTCTTTCCTAGTGGATGAGGACACTTTCTTTTCTGGTGAAAAAGTGAACAACACAGACAATGAAGTGAAATAGTTACAGTATCCATGACACCTTAACCGATTAGACATATAATATTGGAAAGACAGAAATATTTGTCATTTGGTTAATTGTTTTACATCCTCAATTTTGCACATCAGCAGACCACATTTGTTGTATTGAAATAGGGATAAGCTGTGTTGCATATCCAGTCACTAAATTGCTCTGAATTGCTCACAAATATCTGTGCACATAGTGTAATGTGCTATTATCTACGACCTTGGAGTCGAGAGGTGTTATCCATGATTGCTGTTAGCCATCGAATTGAATGGAGATCTCATCTTGCCAAATACGCACAAAGTCTCACACAAACAGACACACATATATAATGTCTAATAGACATATGTAATGGAGATATACATGGCTGATGAGAAACTCTAGGGCACTAAAACAAACAGGAAATTGGACTTCAAATGAGACTAGCCTGTGTCTGACCTTTTTGTCGACCCAGCGTCTTGCCACTTGGTTAATTTGATATTCCGGCAATTTGATAACAGGCATGAAATGTGTCCTTGAATGAGGTCATGGTAATTAATTACACTAAATTATGTTTTCATGTAATTTCCTTCATGTTGTTTTTCTCAGAATGTGCTTCACCATTTATCTTCACCTTTCCAGTTTTTCTCAGAAATATCCCCCTGTCAAATTTCTGTCTGAAAAGGACCGGAAGAGAATTCTGGTACGTGAAACACACATGCATGCATGCATACATGCGCTCATATACCGTGCATCCGGAAAGTATTCATATCGCTTCACTTTTTCCACATTTCATTTACATAAGTATTCACATCCTTTGCTATGAGACTCAAAATTGAGCTCAGGTGCATCCTGTTTCCACTGATCATCCTTGAGATGTTTCTACAACTTGATTGGAGTCCACCTGTGGTCAATTCAATTGATTGGACATGATTTGGAAAGGCACACACCTGTCTATATAAGGTGTAGAATTTTGAGAAATAAAATGAATTTAATCCATTTTGGAATATAACAAAATGTGGAAAAAGTGAAGCAATATGAATACTTTCCGGATGCACTGTAGTTCCCACGTACTTATGAATGTGTATATAGATGTAAATTGATTTCTGAATGTGTACATATATTTGTGAACACGTAAATGAATTACAAATGTGTGAAAATATTATTAAATGCGTATATATAGATTTGGGATGATGTCCATAGTTTTGAACTTGTAAATATTGCGTATAGTTTTGAGAGCCCCATAAGCATCAAACTGCTTTATTATATATGTTGCCATTCAGAGCCTATGAACCAATATGTTCCCTTGCACTTAACCTTTTCATCACTTTTTCCCTTTTTCTTCACTCATTTTCCTCCTCCCTGTTTACTGTTGCTCATTCAGTGAAGAGCATTCTTACTCATCCAATAACATTTGAATTAGATGTTTTTTTTATTTGCTGTTTTATCTTTCTCAGCTTTCATTTTTTCTGTCCCCTTTGGGGAAATTGCACTTTCATATTATTATTGGTTATTTTATACATATAATATAATATGTTTATTTTCCCATACAGACCTTCAACCTGATGTTTTTACTAGATGTTCTTTATATTAGTAACTTCATTCCCACCATGCACACAAACCTGGTCCCTGAATTTGACTTTATTGCTCGCAATTTCTCTTAAAAATGTTGATGTTTATCAGACAGTAAAATGATGGCTTACAAAAGCACAATTTTGATAAAATACAGTTACAGACAATACATGGCACAAAAAAGTTAATACCCATTAAAGAACAATCTCTTAATCGGTTAAATTGTGAATCACAAATGCATGTTACCCATGCATACCCATCCATCTCTTCAGACTACAGCTGGACCCTATTTGCACTGACCTGTCTACCTCATGAGGATCTCTTTCCCCTTTACTTTCTAACTTACTTTCATAAAAATAACAAAAACCTGTAATTCTACTAATGCTGCTATTACTGCTATTTCTAGAGAATGTTTAGCTGACGCTGATATATACAGTGGTTTGATACTGTGACAAAATATACTTATTGTAAGTCACTTCAGACAAAAGCATCTGCTTAATGATGTAATGTAACTTAATGTTAATCCTTTTTAAAATTCTATATTGCTTGTTTGTTGTTTCATTAGATCACGGGCGGGGCAGGTTTTGTGGGTTCCCACCTGACTGACAAGCTGATGATGGATGGTCACGAAGTGACCGTGGTGGATAACTTCTTCACCGGGAGGAAGAGGAACGTTGAGCACTGGATCGGCCACGAGAACTTTGAGCTCATCAATCACGATGTGGTGGAGCCTCTTTATATTGAGGGTAAGGAGAGGTTAAAACATGGTGATATGATATGATCACATGTTTTCATAATGGGGCCAGTTGGTATACTACTTGGGTTACAGGGTTGACGTAATATAATAATAATAATGCAGCTCAACATCCTTTACATTAATAGAAGGCAATCAAATTGTAATGATTATTATACAGAAATAAGCAAACAGGCAGAATGCATTTGATTTAAAAAAAAAAAAAAATGTTTTACACAATTAGAGTTTTGCGTCATCAATTTAGCATGGTCATTCCTTCATGAATGATCTTCAGTCATTATTTGACTTTACTTATTGACTTTGAATTATTAGTCTTGAACTTGAACTCCAAGCAATTCTCAATGAATTCCAAAATTAGGGGCCTTTTCTATGTATTCCTCAATTGGACTTGCCCTCGACCTGTAGCAGTTGCCACAGTGACAAATGCACTGGTACTTGTATAATTACTCAAATTATTAGTCTTGAACTAATAAACTAAAACTCCAAGCAATTCTCAAATAATTCTTAAAATTATCCTCACACAGCAATAGTTTACTCCCAATTGATTAAACTTGTCTTTCAATGCTCAGACTATTTAACATAATCCTTCAGTTTTCAAGATCATGTTTCAAACAATAACGCAACATCCAAGGTTGTGTTTGCAGATTTGAAACCAAACTCAGCCCAAGAAAGAAAATTAAAAATTGGAGGAACCAATAGGTTGTTTACTCACGGCTTAAAAACAGACTATTTTCCAGGTTATAATTCCAGGAACATGAATGTGTTTCAAATTACGGACCATTTTGTTTGTCTATTGTGGAAGCAGAACACTTCTATTAATACCTTCAGTGAATTTGTCTGATGCAAGATGTAGTGCCTCTGTCCCAATATGTGAGTTATATCATCCGAGCTTGTGCGTTCTAATAATTTAAAGAAAAGGTGCACACCACAAAAATGTACCTAATGTTCTAATAATTTTTACGGCCCCTGTCAGTCACAGGTCCTTAGAATCGTCCTAACCCC
>OMKR01050101.1:0-17934 GCA_900302355.1 Cyttopsis rosea | reverse complement strand
CCACTGCATTACACCAAAGAGCATCTTTCTACTCAAACATATATAGTTTCTGTGATTATTTAACCCATAGAGGCATACAAATGATTTGAATACTGATTAGTGGGTGACCTTAATCATCATCATCAATCAATCATATACACAGCCACTGACTTCTCTTCTGAATTCTTCTCCATATATGGCGGAGAGTCCCGTTTTCAGTTTCCTGTGTGGTTGTTTGAACAAAAGCATGTTCCTTCATGGCTCAACCTCAGGCAGTCCTCATGGGCGCTCCAATCCCCCTAGCTGTCATGTTTTATTCAGTGCACGTGGGGCGCAGCCTTGATGTGTCCAGTCATCACAGGCTGTTTGCCAGTCTGATGATTTGGTCTCCTACTGAGATTACTGTGCTGTGTTGTCATCCCTCAGGTGTGCAAGAGGATCAGTGAGGAATCAGGATCTCTCGAATAACGGAACATTTTTCTGTTGTGTGCATTAGAGTAACTTAAAGCAAATTAAATACGGAGCAGGGGTTCTCAATCAAGAACGCTAGATGACTGTTTTTGATTATGGCAGCAAGTGATTGTAGGGATAAATTTAATGTTTTTATGGGTTAAATAAGATAAGATAATACTTTATTAATCCCTGAGTTGAAATTCAGGAAATGCTAAGAAGATTGAGAACCACTCTTAACAGATCACAATGATTGGCCCCTTTCTATGCAAATGAGCCTCATTACAAAAAGCGTCCAATTCACAAACCCCGGTGCAAATAGTCATAGGCAGTTGCACTGAAGCTATTACCATCTGCAGAAAGCATGTACTAACTGCACGGAGAGAAAAAAAGGCACTGGTTCCTCCACACCGCGCATCAGAGGACCTGTCAACATTGGGGATGGGGTCTCCAACTCCAGGCAGATGTAGTAAAATGCTTCAAATTAACAAATAATTTGTTTGGCTCCACCGGCACCAGTGGAGACGGCATCTGATGGGTGGTGAGTGGGTGGGTGCGTCGGGAATATATTGCGTCAATGATCTATTCAAATGAAATCACAGATGTCTGGTTTGTACGGCCACTAGGCGTGTATGGTACATGTACACTGCTCCTGGTACATGTGCATTGGGTACGATCTTACAATTGTCAGACCATAAATTGCAGCTCTGTGAAGCTCGCTGTCTGTAGTTTTTGAGTCACTGAGGTGCTAATTCAATTCTATGGTAAGGCTATACTTTATTTTAGCATTTTTCCACTCTCCAAGTGGAAAGATCGCAAGTCAAATTCAATGAGCTTTGCCTTGCGACCCCAGAGCCTCTTTGTTGATGCAGTTTGTCATGATTTGAGACAGTTCCTAGTTTTCATGACGCACCTGTAATTTGGAAGCCAACTATTTGGCCTCTTCAGAACTGTTTGTTGGTTCATGTTGCTTTTAAATCACAGATCAATTGCTAATTTGCAGACCTCTTTAGTAGCGCTAAGACATGCTTATTGGCAATCAATCTGATTCGATTTACCATTGCAGATTTATAAGTGTGATTTGGTTACTTTTTCATGTTGTGCTTGTTATTATTCCCGCCTCCTCTATATATTACTATATACATTTGTGTGTGCCTTCTCATCAACAGTGGATCAAATCTATCACCTAGCATCTCCAGCCTCTCCACCCAACTATATGTATAACCCCATCAAGACCCTGAAGACCAACACTATAGGCACTCTCAACATGCTCGGTGAGTTACCCATCCAATTTGTAAAGCGGCTGATTATATAACCTGTGAATAGAGTTACATTAGCCCTTTTGTTTTTTCTGCTTGACATTATAATTATCATCATTACCCTCGCAACAATCGACTTACAATTCTAACAATTTATCTGAAATCTTTCTCTGAAAAGCTAGTTAGAGGAAGGTTAGTGGTTCTGTCATGTTACAGTGTTGACCCAAGAAAGGGACTGGAACTTGTCGTGTCCCAGGAGTGAATAGAGCTTTTAAACACAGTTCATGAACACAGCAATATATCCCTTCCATCTATCACCATGGTAACTAAGACACTGTGTGACACTGGATAGATATAAATAGCAAAGAAATCATGGGCCATTACCAGTACCACCTGGCTGACACAAAGCCTATTCACAAAATTCCACAGCATTGAGCTAAATGGTAGATAAACACTGTCTGATACTGTACATTATCATGGGAAGATGAATGTGTTCTGAGTATCTCAACATTTGCACGATGGTGATTATTTAGCATTGAAAACTGGTCAGTGTGTGTGGGGATTGCCATACAGTATGTGCATGTTTCCTCAGACACGATGAGGCCTTGTTCTCAAATGCTCGGCCTTGCAGACAAAAGGATGATAATTTCAACACCAATTACTTTGTTTGAAAGACCCATGATTTTTCTGTCCATAAATATGTCCTCTATTTTCATTTGTCTACTCTTTATCAAGTCTAATATTGATATGATGTAATATGGGCTGGGTGGAAGTTATTTTCACAATGATCTCAGGGAACTTGACATGGAATTGAATTGATATGTTGCAATTTTGGAATTTAGCGGCCACTAGCAGTGAGTTTGCAGATTGCAACCAACTGAATTACCGTCCATGTAGGAGAAGCTACGGTGGCCGCGAAACTCGCGAAAAACGCGAAAGTCCCTCTCTAGAGGCAGTGTTTGGTTTGTCCGTTCTGGGCTCCTGTAGAAACATGGTGGTGCAACATGGCGGCGTCCGTGGAAGGGGCTCCAGCCCCCATGGAGATATAAACGCCTCATTCTAAGGCAACGAAAACACGATTCTTCATTTCATTGGATTATACACTAATTAATACATACTTATGAATATTATATTCCATTTCTGCCAAGTCCGTTCTGCAAAATGCCACTAAATTCAACACACTGCACCTTTAATAGATTAGATATTCAACAGTTTTCATGGCAGACTTGAAATCTCAGAATATGGTAGAATCACTCAGAAAAGTAATAATGTGCATACTGTAGCTTTGCACCCTCGCAGTTCCTGTAGTTGGTGTTGTTTTTAAGATAAACAAAGTAGCTGCAAACAAAAGGCAATGTAGAGGTTCTTGCGTCCAGAATTGAAATTAGGCAGTGTCCATGCTCAGTGAACGTGTAGTCCATTGGGGAATGAAAGTTAATCCAAAAGAAAAACTGATCCTTTAAATGTTTCTGACTGTTGTAACTTTTCTCCAAGAAGGCTGGGGTTCATTGGAAAAAAACACATAGATTGGACAAAGTGCCTCTCAATCCAAAATTTTATATATATACACACACTCACTCACTCACTCACTCACTCACAGATATAGGTCAGCATCTTCAGTTAATGTTCACATCAACCATCAGAATGGGAAAAATGTGATCTCAATGTAGCCCCTTTTATACAGAGATCACGCAATACTGCCATAAGAAAGACCCCAGGGCTCGACATTAAGGCTTGTCCGCTTGTCCAGGACAAGTGGATTTTTTGTCGGGCAAGTGGAAGAGAATTTTACTTGCCACTGTCACTACAGCAGAGTGTACCAGGAGCTCCACTCATGGTGAAAGGTTTCACTCTTTTTACTCTTTATTTTATTGGAACTCAGTGACCGTTCCATGTTCTATTATTGTTCCATAGTGAATTATTAACAATAATAACCCTAACCCAAATCACATCTCTCCTCTGGTCTTGTCTCCTCTGGAACGGGATCTCGATCATGGTGGATATTTGCTTAAAGAGGTCAAAGTCATAAAGTCTCTGAAACTAACTTGAAAAATGTACTTACTTAATTAAGTGCCCCCTTAAAATAACCTTGTTTATTTCCGTTGAGTAATGCGTTTATGTTTCTCGTAAAACAATACATTAACCATCATTATGGCATGATATGATGGAATAGTGGCATTAGAATGTGCCAGAGGGCACCAAATTTGGGCTTTTATGGCCAAAAATGGGGGGGCCTGCCCCCAGACCCCCCTAGCTGGCTACTTTTCCCCACTAGCTACCTACTCCATATCCTTGTGAAAAGCCCCGCATATAGCCACTTTAATAAAATTAATTGGATCATTTATATTTTGACACTATTTGGATGCTTTCAATTGTTGGTGCATCTGCATTCGCAAACAAAATGAAAAAAGTTAATTATTATTTTTTACCTGGACAAGTGACTTTTGTGCCTGGACAAGTGAAAGGTAAATTTATTTATAAATTTAAATTCCGAAGGACAAGTAGACAAAGTGGACAAAGTTAATGTCAAGCCCTGGACCTTTACACTGAACCAAACAAAGCCCCCGTGTGTGATTTTAGACAGCATGCCGCTATGCCGGCTTTCTGGAATCACAGGGGCGTGATCATGGGATGGGGCATGACGTGTAATACAACAGCGTCGGCCCCTAGTGTGATGTAAAACATACGGTTGAGGAGAAAGACAGGTTGAAAATGATCACTTATTATTTAATTTAATAAACCCTGTAGCCTTGGGTGAGGACTGTGCTGATAGCGAAGCTGTGAGCTGACGGAGATGTGACCGGCCGGCACCGGAGCGTGGAGCCGGGAATGAGTGGACAGGGAGAGGTAGACGGGTGGAAAGTTCCTTCTCCAGAGGCAGAGAGCGTAGGACAGGTTGAAAATGATCACACTGATAACATTGGGTTAGGGTTATTGCGTACGGAACTTCTCCGTAATGGAGGCGAACGTGTGAAAATTTCTAAATTTGAGCATTAACATTTTGAATATATTAAATAATTGAATATTAAAAATAATAAAGCATACAAATTCGAATGGGATTATAAGACGAATATCTGCAGCCCTAAGTATAGGTTTTAAGGGTTTTTATAGGTTTTTTTTTTTTTTCCTGCGACCAACTGACCAATGAAAAACTAGATAACTCAGATAACCACTCTGTACATGGTGGTGAGCAGAAAGGCATCTCAGAATACACAACACATCAAACTTTGAGGCGGATTGGCTACAACAGCAGAAGACCACGTCGGGTTCCACTTCTGTCAGCCAAGAACAGAAAGCTGTGGTTGCAGTGGGCACATTCACCAAAACTGGACAGTTGAAGACTGGAAAAATGCAGACTGGTCTGATGAATCTCGATTTCTGCTGAGGGACACAGATGGTGGCGGCAGAATTCTGTACCAACAGCATGAATCCATGGACCCAACCTGCCTTGTGTCAACAGTCCAGGCTGGTGACGATGGTGTATTGGTGTGGGGAATTTCTTCTTGGCACACTTTGGGCCTGTTAATACCATCAATCATGGCTTGAATCCCCCAGCCTATTTGAGTATTGTTGTTGACCATGTGCATCCCTTCATGGCCACAATTTACCCATCTTCCTGCTGCTACCTCCAGCATGATAATGCACCGTGTCACAAAGCAAAAGTCATCTCAAACTGGTTTCATGAACACGACAATGAGTTCAATGTTCTTCAGTGGCCTTCCCAGTCACCGGGTCTGAATCCAATAGAACACCTTTGTATGTGATAGAACGGGAGATTCGCAGCATGAATGCGATGAATTGTGTGATGTAATCATGTCAATATGGACCAGAATCTCAAAGGAATGTTTCCAACATCTTGTGGAATCCATGCCGCGACTCCATTCTCAGTCTGGGCTACTTTTTTACTAAAGGTTTCTGTGGGGCATGATTAATTGAAAAATAAAGCCTTAAAGTATTTCAGCCCTTGTTTAGGTCTTATTCTTATCTTCTTATCAATAATTTAATCTACATAATTGTGAGTTGGGCTATGAGAGTATTATATTTTTATGGTGATGCAATACTGTCACAGTAACCTGGTTTCACCATGGGGGTACTTTTATTCTAATTGTATCTAATCCTATTTTTTACTATTCTTTCAATTTGCAGTGGAAAGAGAATAGTTTCAATAGATGGATAGCTTTTTTGAGGTGTGAATAGCAGCACAGCATTCAGATTGATAAAAGCTAAACATGATTAAAACTTTTAGCTTTCGCTCTATGAAACTGCGTCATAGGACGTTTTTTATTGAGAATGTTGTGTCCTTGGTCGATTTGAGAAGCTTGAATTAATGATTTGTATAATTCTCCCTGTGCATGGATAGGTTACATAATTTAAATGGATCTAAAGTGGTTGTAAAGTATATCATCTATTCAATAAGCAAGCATAGCCCGTCTTTTAATTAATAAAATAGTCTGACGTTGTTTAGATCAGTGCTCTGTGGAGGCCAGTCAAGTTCTTGCACACTAATTTTTAAACTATATATTTCTATATAGGCCCTGCTTTGTGCATGGGAAACAGGGCCTTTCTGAATCTCTATTTCATTTTTCATGTGCAGTGTATCGCTGTGATCAAGGTCTGTAGGGTTTTCTCACTTTAAGTGCACCTTTTAATCACATGTTTGCCTGTTTCTCAAGGTTTTAGCCACGTGTTTCATAGCTTCTGTGACTGCATAGAGCATAATATAGACTCACTGTGTTGCTTCTTTTCTAGGTCTGGCTAAGCGTGTGGGGGCAAGACTACTGCTGGCCTCTACATCTGAGGTGTATGGAGGTAAGAATGACTCGAATGATACCTGCACAGATATGTCGCCCCTGGAATAATATTCAGTCAAGTTAGATCATAAATCAAATCATCGAAACGGTGCTAATTGTGCATCATAGGGCATCCAAACTTCTATTCATGCCGTTCATAAATTTTTCAGGGTTACCATTTCAGGGTTACCCTTTCTGTGATTTTGATGGGAGAGAAAGAATTTTGATGGCTATTGTCGGTGCTTCAGCCCTGTAGCAGAGCTATAGCGACGCACTGTTGTATAGTGGCAGCAATGACTGCAGCATTCGGTGTGGGTGGAGATTGTGGGAAAGTGATGAGCGTCAACTTTTGGAGTAGGAAATATAACCAATAATAATCAGTACATTTCTCTAGTTGTAGTTTCTCTAGAAAATTTGCAAAATCTTAACCAAGTTGATGGGTAGCAACATGCTTTGTTTACTACAACGCTGTTACCGTTTTCTCAAGTCAAATTGTCAGTTGCGCATTATGACAATGTCCACAGAGGATCAGTAGTTGGATACCTTTCCAGAACTTTAGAAAATGACAGGCTGTGAAATATCATCCATTGGCTAGGCTATAGGAACAAATAATTTAAAATATAAAGTAAAGGAAGAGCTAAATAGTTGTTGATAACATTTGTAGTAGGTAATGGCAATAATACCTACACAACTTATACTTATGTAAATGAAAATACTGTATACACATTTGAGTTTCCTTTAACTTTAAGCTGGTTGATATCAGAAGGCTGGTGAAGTAGGTCAATGGTAGCAATGTCAGCCATGTTGAGGCTTTTTTCTTTGTCTTCCACAATCATTGATCATTGCTGCAATGCAGAAGCTATCCAGTATTTTTTTTTACAGTCGCAATACGAAGGCTCCATCCTCACACTAATAGGATCCAAGTCAGTGTCCCACAGATGCGACTGTGCTGCATTTCTCAGTCTCTATGAACAGGAAAGTTTTTGTTTTTAATCAATGTAGCTCTGTCTATTTTTTTTTATTGTTCTATGCATAGAAGCGCTCGCCTGAAAACCCCTTTCAAAGCTTTAACATCACTGCAGAAAACAACTACTGCAAAAACGGAGCTTAGGTTGAGTGTTCTTTGCTAACAATTAGAAGTCAGTTTTTGTTTAATATCGTACAAAAGGCTGATTATCAATTGACCTGTCATGTCAAATTAGGCTATAAATTGTTTCAAATGTAAATATATAAATAATATAGCACAAAACATTAATGTCATTATTTAAAGATACGTATTTAAGGAAATTAAAAATAACTATACCTGTACTGACAATAAGAATTCTCACTGTAAGATGATTGTTTACGCAGCTTGTTATGCTATTGAATGCTGGGCCACTAAAGACAAAGTAACCGTTTACATAAGAAGCTTGATTGATACCAACGTGCTGCTGACAGATGCAAGCCAGTGCACACTGAGACACTGTGTATTTTCATATCTTGTGTGTTGTGTGTTAATGCTTTAAATGTCCTTAAATAGATTTCCCATTTTCTCTGCAATTAACTTGAGTAATGATCAGATAATGATTAGATGTCAATCTATCCAAAAAAAATCCTCATTAGTCACAAGGGTCATCAGCCCTGATGTTATAGCTCAGGCTTGCGTTTTGTGGTTTAAAAGGTCACAATACAAAAGGTTAAATTACTTGGTTTCGATCAATTCTGAGAATTGTCAGTCAATTAAAAATTAAATCCAATTTATAAATCCAATCAGCTGGTAACAATTTATCTAGACCCAGTGAGTCACAGTAGTCGGTCAAGAAGCAATAATTCCAAATCGATCTCCTTTGAATTTTCCATGCTCCATCCAAGTCGTCCTTGTTTACGTTAAATCTTTGCATGTGTGTGTTTCAGACCCAGAGGTTCACCCCCAGAACGAGGAGTATTGGGGTCACGTGAACCCGATCGGTCCTCGAGCCTGCTACGACGAGGGCAAACGTGTTGCAGAAACCATGTGCTATGCCTACATGAAACAGGTATTGGCTCCACCCATTCTAGACAGTTTGGTAATGCATCATAAAATATTTATCTTCTGATGGAGACAAAGTGTCTTGTAGTTTTTTCAGTATTTGACCTTGCCTCTCAGTGGAAATGTGTCATCCTAAACGACGACAACACTCTCTGTATAAACGTCTGGTCATAACCCTCCAACCTTGACTGTTTTCATGTAATCACTTTAGAGTGCAGAGTATATATTCATATAATATACATTATGTTATATAAGTCAGTTGTGGAATACTCACATTTATTATAAGAATTGTGGGTTGCACAATAGATTTTACATAATGCTTTAATGTAAGATTAAATTGTGACAAGATAACTTTTAAAATAAGAACTGTTTTAAGACCTCTTTGGTCATCTGGGAGCTGTCTAACTGTAGGTTCACTTATTATGCTACACATTGTTGGAACAAAGGTCCCAGCGTTCTTCCAACACTATACTTTTAAATCCAGACTCGTATATTTTATTATTATACCCTGTCTCCTGAATTCCATTTTTATTAAATTCCTCTTATGTCTTATGTAAAGCACTTTGAATCACCCTTGTGTATACAATGTGCTTTATGAACAAACGTGCCTTGCATATAATCTGCATGGCGTCTCAAGGCACAGACTATATACATGCCTGCACACACATTTATATGCAAACTTTAATTAGTAGCTCATCAATGTATGTATGTATATTTTGTTCACACATTCTCTGTTCTTGGAGGCATCTGGATGAATTTGTCATTTATGTGCCCTGACTGGCGCCAGCCTTTGATGATCTGATGCGATTGCTGTCTCTCGCCTTTCATTTGGGCAGGTGATATTTCTTTATCTTGTCTCTCTGCTCCTCCGCAATGGCTCATCACTTTTTTTCACTAAGTTCCTGTGGAAATCTGCTAAAAGGACCACCTCCAATATCCAGCTGTCAGTCATGTGGGCAGGAAGATTGGAATATCACAAATTACATCTGTGACCCAGTATTGTAATTGAAATTCATTGACATTTAAATTGTGATGAGTAGAGGCTGTGTGGTGGATGAAAGCAGGCCTCTTTCTTAGGACGGAGGACAATCACTGTATCAAGACAGTATGGTGTGATGCTGTAAAAGGGAACGTTGTGCTGAAATTGTAATATCTTCTGTTGCTTGAGTTTCTGTCTGTCTGTCTGTTTTAATCTCTTCCTTTAAAATGTGTTTTCTCCCCCAGGAAGGTGTAGAGGTTAGAGTGGCACGAATCTTCAACACGTTTGGCTCCAGAATGCACATGAATGATGGGCGAGTTGTCAGCAACTTCATCTTGCAGGCTCTGCAGGGAGAACCACTGACTGTACGAATTCATTTTTAATAGTCTGCTGCTTGCTTCCTTATGCCTTCAGTCAATGCAAATTTAGTTTTAAAATGAGGAAAAGATCAAGATAGTCTTCTTCATCTGCAAGCCTGGATGTTTATGTCCTTTAATCTCAATCTTAGTAGTTAACTCTATTTGGTTACCCAAACTTATAACGTGTTTAAATGCTCTTCATTCCAAATGTGCAAAACTAAAGGCAAAACCAGTTTGTTAGTCGGGGAGGCATACATATTTTGTACGATGTCAAAGTTGTAGTATGTAAGAGTGTGTGTTTAATATGAGAATTATTTGCTTCATCCATATTTTTTAAGTTGTGTGGTTGATTTATTAGAGGGTGAGTAGCCCACATTTGCTTTATATCTACTGAAATGTACAATAGCATAGGAAAAGTAATCAATCTTCTCTGTGGTTATAGGTGTATGGTACTGGATCACAGACTCGAGCCTTTCAATATGTAAGGTAAGTACATCTGTTGGCGCAAAATCAACCCCACTTTTGTTTTCACCTACTTCCACCATTGCTATATTTATCAGACCTAAACATTGTTTCTAAAGAAATTTCAGTTTCTCTAAAGTAGCAATAATTTCAACATTTGTCTTAGTCAACGGTGTAATATGCATGATTATATTGGTAGGCTTACCTTTGGGCATTTAAAAACTCAGAGCTGTGAGGCTGTAGGATTTGACCTTTACCTGTCTAGGCTGTCTTGCCTAAGCATGGATAGTTCTGCTCCCTTCTTTGATGGGATTATCAATGCTTTCTAGTAATTGAGTTCAATGGCATTTCAAAGGCACGATGCCTTTGTTCATTGGAAAATTAGCAGTTTGTGCTCAAACATCGTATATCGACTTGGGTCGATAGGTCCAGTGTATGGGCACTTATAGTAAATCATTGCAATGCTTTGAAAGAGGATGTCGGTTAGGTAGAAACAGGTCAACAGACAATTGTACACCCCCCCTATAAAGCGAGAGCAATTGGCAATTGTGTGAAGACAATAATCAGGGAATAATTAAACCAAGCGTTCTTTCGCTGGCAACCTAGAGTACACCAAAGGACTTAAGATAGACACATTTTCAAGGAAATCTCTTGTCTTAAGGGACAGTTTAGAGCACACTCCCATCACCGGTAGTCATTTGATTTGGAATCGTCAGACTGGTCAGTAACTCCAGTGATCAGTCTCAGACGTCTCTGGGACACTTCCAAGAATATTAGGTTGTCTAATTTCGAAGGAAGCTGTTGTGTGCGACGTCTGTAATTCCTGCATGCATAGTTGTGATTAAAACACTATGTATGAGAATATGAGTTCTCCTATTTGGTCTGGGTCTAACTTTTTTCTCTCATCCATACATACTTAAATTCCCATTTTTGTCTTTCATTTAAATCTCTTGGTTTATGCATTACTGACATAATGCACAACTTAAAATGTTTTCCATTTCCAATAGCTTCCTCTATTTCACCTACCGTACTGAAGCCAACTCTTTACATGGGCTGTGGGGAATCCGATTGCATTCCAAGAATTTAAAACTTTTAAGTGGAACTATGCTTTCCTATCATTAGATTGTATTCTGGAATGGAAAGCTCACAGGTAAAACCAGAGCTACAGCAACACTGTTACTTCGTTTTTTGCTTACTTCACCTCAGAGGTATTTTTTCCCCATTTTCTCTCATGATTCTGATTCGAGCGTATTCAGACGTGTAGTTGCTTTGTTCCGATTCAGGAAATAATATGTTAATTAGTTGCACAATACATTTAAATTACATATTTTACATAATTTGCACTGAAATGTCATGTCTTCCTAGTCAAATGTTGCTTTATAAAATATGAGCATTCCTAATGTAACAACGCCGGATAAAAAAAAAAAAAAAACACACACACACTCCGTTCGCCCCACAAGTGCCTTATTTTTTATAATATACGCAATATTTTTTCGGACATTTAGACGAGTCGACTAGTCTAAATTTAAACGTCCGTTTAACACGGTGTGTGTTTCTCCGGTTCTCTCCCCGGACCGGAGTCCGCCACGGGTCTGATTTTGAAGACCCGCTCCTGTCCCGCACCCCAGACGTGCAATTCCCGGACACAGTGTGTGTGTGTGTGTGTTTCTCTGGCTCTCACGCCGGACACGGTGTGTGTGTATGTTTCTCCAAAACACACACGGAGCACACAGAACCCACCCCCCCACACACACTCTTGTTTCATGACCACCCTCTCTAGGCAGTCTCGGTGCGGTTGATTTGATCCGGAACAGAGCGCTATTGCTGTGTTCACATATGCCCAAATGAACCGATCTTGGGGGGTAAAAGCTTCTGACCAAATGCTCCAAACGAGCCAGGTGTGAATATACCGACTTTTCACCCATATTGGTATGGGAGCCCGACTCTCTAACCCTAACCTCTATTTAGCTGCTGGTGGCAATGAGTGAGGCAGAGGAGTAAAGAGAGACAGTTTGTTTCCTAATCTCTGTCTCAGCTCTTCCTCCTCAGTAGTGTCATATTTGATCTGTCATTTTTTATTTTTTACTGTTTTATGTCTTTCCAGTTAGATTTTAGAACCCTTCAGGGCTAATGTTGCAGCAAAACCAGAAATGTAATTACTGTTTTTCCCATGGCCCATCTTAACTGTGCTTTGATCTCTGGCTGGAGTGTCATCACAAGAACTGCACAAGCATTTTTGGCGCCATATTAGCATTTGCTGTCGTTTTTATGCCTCAGCAGCTATAGATCCTTTTTTCCCCCATTTTTTATTTAACTAACTTTTACAGATTCCAGGAACACTTTACTTACTTAACTTAATATTGCTGCATGGGCGGAATGAAGGTCTCAGCAAATTTTTACCTAATTTCAAACTAATCCCAAATTTTGTTTCTTGTACTATTTTATTTGTTATAGTAGCATGGCATGTAAAATTACATAGTAACGTTTCTGAAACTCTTGTTAATCACTCGATTATTGTGTTAGACAACAATGGAGATGGAGGCATTTTATTTTATTATTTTACTCTTCTTGTCCCATTGGAGATCACTGGCCTGCTGGATAATGTATTTAGTGAAGTTTGTCCATCAATAAGATTTAATGGTGTTTTAATGAGATTACATGATCCTCTTGTGTGGACCAATCTTTAAACCAGTAATCCAGCAGTCTGAATCCATTCTCACTATTCACCCAATACTCCTGTCTTCCAGTGATGCCTTTACTGTTCTTGTTCATCTTCAGGCTCCACACTACAGTAAATCCAAGCCAAGCAGAAAATAAGTGTGGTCTTAAATGCAGAAATACAAATATATGAACGTTTTACATACCAATAGGCTATAGTTTCTAACTGCTTCACCTGCTATGATTTGGTGCGCCAGTGATCTGGGTGCTGCGCGTCCCCGTGCCCCCCTCTAAATTAAACAACTAAATATGGTGTGTTTACATTTTACTCCGTCTCATAACATGGACATAACGTGGACACTTATTCAGTCACAATCACCCCAATTACCACCACCGCTATCATATGTGCCTGCCCATTGACTGGCAGGGTTAATGTGTGCTCAGTTCCACTGGTTCCGTACGGGTCACTGGAGTGCTTCCCTGGGTTCCGTTCTCTGCTTCCACAAAAAGTGCGACAATACAAAGTGTACGCACCACAATTTCAATTTTCCAGGAAATAATTACCTATCAATGCATTCAATGCCTTGCACATTGCTTTTTCTCAACTCACAGCCTTGCTCCCTATCACTCATTGTGTAGCTATACTATCTACCTAGACTCTTAGGTCTAGACAGTAATTACTTATCAATATGAAAACCTTTCTGTACCACACACCCGTTAACAAAACTCTTAGATTTGCTAGGTTTGCCCTTCATTCTTGTTTCATGTCACTTTATTTATATTTAATATATATTATTATTGTATAATATATCACTTTCTGTGTGCATGACACTGTTTTTGCGATTGTAGTCATATCATCCATATATGCTTTAATGGGAGGAAGATGCATACCTCTCTCCACCAACAACAAACAACATTTCCAAATACTGCCATTACGTTGTAGTAAAACAAAATGTCCCAAAATAAGGTTGAAGTAGCCTTGTAATGCGATCCAATTAGACAGGCTGACATCAACCTGACATTCTCCCTCTCCAATTGGCAAAATATCTACTGGCAGCTCACGCTTATTTGCCCTCTTACTATCTGTGTTCATCGTGCAAAGCTACGTCTCTAATTCCTTTCTTTCCACATTCATACTACATACTACACTTTTCTCCTTGCTGAATAGCATCTTCACAAAATTGTAATTGGTCCCCTGCTTGCTCCTTCTTCTGACATACTATTCAAATTCCACAGACTACATGTATCTTATAATGACGTGGTAGAAAATGAGTTTGAGTATGTTTGGACTTGTCTGCACGTGTTAACATGCAATTATGATCATATATGTCCGCTTATCTATAACGGTGTGATACCAAAGGTCTGACTATCGCAGACAGTCTTTTTCTAACTGTGCTGCTAAGCAAAGTTGTAGAAAGGCAAATAGGACATACATATGGAGTGCAGCCTGAGCTTTTTGGACACGGCTCTCTGACCTGTGTGAGCAGCGGGGAAATATAAGGAGCTTAGAGGAGACTTGATGAAAATCCAAATGCCCTGTGAACCCAGATCAGGCAGTCTGTAGGGCCTTACAGGCCAGATCAGCAGCCTTTGCTTAGCCTGCTTCATTCTAAGTAATTTGGATCGCTCTTCCCACCCCCAGAGCAGCTTACTTTCAGCTTTGTGAGCATTTAGAAAGATAGCGAGAGAGTCATTGTCTCAGAGCTGAATGTCCCCATTAGTCCTTTGCAGCTGCTATGGCTCTGTTTACCACTTAATCCAATGGCCATATCCAATGGCTTCAGAATATTTGATTTGATGAGCCCAATATATCATAATAATATAGGACAATAACTAGAATCATCTGGATAAAAGATCATGTGTTCATATTTATATATTAAAATATTTTATATATGTTTTTAAATTACAAGTTTGTTTCCTTCCTTGTTGTTATTTTCTTACTGTGTTGTATAATTGTTATTGGCTGGTTACTATGATTTTCAATCTAGTTTGGCCATACAGATCAGATTCTCCCACAACTGCTCACCATCTTACTACAGCACCTGTGGGAATGCACAGCTAAAACAGAACCCTGTTGGCATGTGAGCAGAGCTGATCAGGGTGAAACCCCCAAATCCTCACTCTGCTTCACTGTCTCTCTCTGCAAAACCTAGAGCCGCTCTGAGATCACGCCGACTTGGATTTTCTCCGAAGCATCGGTGCTTGTGTTTTGTGTGTTTTCCGGTAGAACCAGATAGAGGTGTGACAGTGTTGGACAGTGTGAGTCTGTCCTCATGAATTAATAAGGATCAACTTCAAGAAATATGACAGGAATTGTATATAGACGTGGTTACCTGCTGCTTTGTCTTGACTTCACACACGGCACCTGCACCACTGATTATTCTGTTAGAGAATGAAAATGACAATAATGAGATTCTTGTAGTCTGAACATTTTCCGCGAGATACGGCCAACCAGGTGTGACAAGCATATCGAAATTAGTTGACTCCAAACTGTTGTACAGGGAATCTGTGCGCTGCAGTTTTTCATCCGAGGTTGCTGTTATTTTGTACGTGCCGAATCAGTGCATTCTTGCAGAGAAAGGCAGACGCTGCCACCAACAATGGAAGCGGCTTATAGAGGAGCACATGCAACACAAATGCAGCTGGCCTCGCTGCAACTAATTAAAATAAAAGTAGTTTGAAAATTACATGGAACGTTGCAATGCAGTATCATCAGCTGAATATGTGTGAATACATATTTTTGTATATGTGTGGAAGGAGAGCGTGTCCTTTAAAGCACCTACAGAAGTGGATCTGAACAGCGAAGAAAGAAGGTTTCCCTCATAATCTGCTCTAATCTGTGTTTCTGCCTCTTGTCTCTGGCAGCGACCTGGTGAACGGCCTGGTGCTGCTAATGAACAGCAACATCAGCAGTCCAGTCAACCTGGTAAACTCACTCCCTTCAGTGGATCTTAAAATGAAGTCCATTATTCCAGCAGTGACCCAGACGAGGTGTCGGGCTCCGCTGGTATTTTTGGATTGATATTCACCAAGGTTTGTTCGCAGGGTAACCCGGAGGAGCACACCATATTGGAATTTGCACGCCTCATCAAGAGTCTAGTGGGTGAGGTTTCAGATCGTCTTATCCGTCTCCCGCCCTCCTATCTGCCTGTCGGCTTTGTCATGGTTGCCTCTCTTTCTGAGCTGAATTTCAATATTATTGATCTCTTCCGCGCTCTCGTTTGTTCACTGATCAATGCGACAAGCTTCATGTGTCTCCTCTTGCCGTCCGTCTTGCATTAACCCTCATCGCCGTTACTCCTCTGCTCAGTGAGCCGTAGTCAGATCCAGTTCCTCCCCGAGGCCCAGGACGACCCGCAGAGGCGACGGCCCGACATCCGAAAGGCGAAGATGATGCTGGGCTGGGAGCCGGTGGTACGTGACCTTTTCCTTAAAGTGCAGCAACATCAACGTGCACTCACAAGTCGACCACTCGACACAGTCGTAGAATTCAGCCGATGTGAAAGAGCAGTCAGCCGCTGACAGAACTGGACACTGTGGCAGAGAAGAGGTTCCACAGGACTGAGCACAAAGACACCAGAGCAGTTACTACAGTCAGTTATTTATTAAGATTAGAGTCCTGGACTGGGTCGGCTAACTTGCGCAAGCATGTGCCGGCCCTGTCTTGATATCAACAGCTCGCGGGTGAAACAAAGTGGCGCAAATGGCAGCTATTTAGAGTAGCTTAAAAATGTCTTCTTGCATATAGAAATCATAATGATAAACTGAATAGCTTGCATTGAATTAAAAAATAAATAAATAAATAAATAAACACAGGAGCCTATGAATGACAGGTTGCGCTTCAGGGTCTGATTTATTCCCTTTGGGTTCGGGTCGGATATGGCACTTTTCTTTGTTTTGAACACAGGTATGGGTGAGGTTTAGGAATTGAATGTGCGTGTACGGGTCGGTTAAAAAACAAAACACCCGTGCAAGATACAATCGTGTGAGCATGCAGTGGGCTTGGAAACACACTCGACTTCCGGGTGCGCCGCAACTCATAGTTTTGTTAGTTTTGTGTTGTTTGTTCTTATTTTTGCACGTACTGCACTGTCACTCTTGCAGTATGAACGACAAGCGCTCTTAGACATTCGTTCGTTCATTCGTTCGACACTCAATTCAGACTTTTTTACGAGCGATAATCACCGGAGCGCGTGCTGCGATCCCTTCGTCCTGCCGCCGCTGTGTTTACCGATACGCCGACGGAGGAGGAAGAGAAGAGGCAAGCGTGCCGGAATTCTATGCAGATCTCGGACGAGATACCACAATCCGCCGCTACCGACCATTTTACTGGCTAATGTTCAATCTCTGGACAATAAAATGGACGATCTACACGCACGGATTAACTTCCAGCGGGACATCGCGAACTGCTGTGTGCTGGCGTTCACGGAGACCTGGCTGGATCCCGCGGTACCTGACTCCGGCTGGATTTTCCATCCACCGGCATGACAGAACTACGGAGTCAGGTAAACGCAGAGGCGGGGGGGTCTGCATTATGGTTAACTCTCGCTGGGGCTCGGATATAGCAGTACTTTCAAAACACTGCTCTCCGGACCTGGAGCTCTTAACTATAAAAGTCTGACCCTTCTACCTCCCGAGGGAATTCAGCTCCGCTATAATCACGGCAGTCTACATACCCCCGCAGGCGGATAAAATGTGCGCGTTAGAAGACCTTTACGGAGCATGTGGCGTGGACTGCGCACCATCACCGACTACAAAGGGAGAAATAGGAGTGATGACCTGCCCGTCGCCTCTCTTCCCGACGAGCTCAACACCTTCTACGCACGGTTTGAGGCGAGCAACACCATCCCTGCTGTAAGGCTTGCTGAGGACCAGGATGACTGCACTCTGTCCCTGTCCACGGCTGACGTGAGGAGAGCTCTCAAGAGAGTAAACCCTCGGAAGTCGCCAGGGCCGGATGGCATTCCAGGCCGTGTCCTCAGAGCGTGCT
>OMKR01050099.1:0-17684 GCA_900302355.1 Cyttopsis rosea | reverse complement strand
TATATCTATAGGGATAATGTGCAGTGAGACGGTCATTATCGCAAAATAACCCCTGGCAAGGTGATCAGGTCTATCTATCTATATCACAAAATAAAAGAAAACATTGAAATGGAATACTGATTTGAAATGATACGGCTAGTAAGTCTAATTTAAAAACTTCCGATAAGAAAAATTGTCCCTATCGGCATTCATCTTCCATTGTAGTTTCCATGTGATGGCACAAGGAGGCTTCACCAGCTAGTGTCAGCACTAGCATGGGCTACGTCAAACCAGGCAGAGAAGTGGTTGCCTGTGGCAGTCATTTTTCCCACAGATGGACTGCTATTGATATTTCCATTGACCAATCAGAATCGAGTGTTCCACAGAGCCGTGTAATATCAAGTCTTATGAGCTTGCCACCGTAAACCGCAAGCAACCAAACCTAAGGAGGGAAAGAAAGTTATCCCTGCCCAGAAGAGTGATTAAACACGCACCTCATCCAGGTCTTCATCCGGCGTGGCGGGAGTTCTGTCCATTCGAAAAGAGGCCACCGAGGAAGACTCCGAGTCCATGGACTCCTCATCATAACCAAAGAAGGTGTCCACCACGATGTGCCTCTGTGGAGGAGAAAACCTTCTGTAACTGCAGCTCAAAGCAAAGCTCCTCATGATCTGCAGTGTGATCGGAGAGACGAGTTTGGCTTCCCCTATTCCAGGCTCTATCTGTAATCGAGGTAGTCATCCAATAAATAAATTCATTGTTACATTAACGTTTTAGAATAAACTGTCAGGGTATCGCGCTATCCCAGTGGGGAAAGGATTACGAATTATTTTGTAGTAGCAGTAGTTAAGGAATAATATGTAATAGCTCCAACATCCATTATGTTAAATTAAAGGACTGTGCAGTGTTTTACTCCATTTCCACTGTATTAGACAGATATTTTTAATCTTTACTATGTTTAATCAGTGGAGATTAAAATGACTTCACATGTTTTAAAAGTAATTTTTGGATGTAAAAACACAAGACAAATACAACAGAAAGGGCAATGCCGCACAATTTTGTATTAGAAAAATTACCAGCAAGGCTTTAAACAATCAAAGTTTGCTCTACCTTTATAGGCCTGGAACTTCGTTTATGCCTCTTCTTTCTTAGAAGTTTTTCTCTATCCTGGAAAAAACAACATTAAATATTAGTGATCGGTGTACACTAATAGATTACTTTTCAGCAGATTTGAAGTTAATTGTAAACAAATAGAAACACACTGAATAAAAGCACAGTAGAGTATGTTCAATATTTTGTCAAAATATCAAAGAAAGACAGATGTGACCTGTGACGCTCTAGAAAATATCACACAATTTTAACAACAAGGCATCCGTTTTGTCAGACAGATGGCAAGTGATTAACCACGTTAAACCTTTAATTAAAGTTACAATTTAAAAAAAAAGTAATTCAAAGACTTTTAGTCATTGCTGGCCAAATTTTTTCACAGTGCACTTCTGTATTCACAAATTGTTTTGTTCTTATCCATTCACCAGCTAGTTCATTCATTTTGGGTGCAGTCATTAATCGGAAAGGCTTCTTCGCGGCAGTAAAACTAAATCTGAGTTGCGCTCACTCTGGTCAGCTCGTCGATCATGGTCTGCTGCTCCAGGACCTGCAGCTTGAGGAAGGCGATCTCCTGGTCGTCATGAGCCTGGTCCAGGTCGTTCAGAGACTTGAGCTTCTTCAGGGGAGGATGGGAGCTGATCTTCTCCTTCTACAGATGCAACACAGAGAGAGCATCTCTGAGACTGAGGCGGGACAGTCAATCAGCCTGTACCATCCCTACAGATCATCATCATCATCATCATCATCATCATCTACTTAAAGTCGTACCAAAATTGCAACATTTTAGCCATCATGCATTTTGTTCCGTGTCTTCCCTTTGGGAAAATAACTTACGGCTGCATGGTTTTCACATTATCCAATAGGTGGAGAGAAACACACGTAGAAGTTGCCAAAAGTAGCCGAATCATCTCCTTTGGTTTTCAATTTATTTTTGGTATAATCAATGACTAAAACTCATGAGAGGACTGAGACAGTACAAATTATGCTTGGCAAGCAACAGACTACACCACAAACTACAAATAATTGATGGATATGAATGAACTTCGAGATCAAGAACAAAATGTAATCATTTATATTGATAAAAAGGCAAATCGTACCCCAAAAAAGCCAGCCATGACTCTTTCAGATAATGTTTCAAATATAAACAGACGGACATTGTTGACTTGGGGTTAAAATAAAGGTTAATAACATCAGAGAGCTGGACAGAAAGAACCTGGTCCTCACCATCTCAAGGTTCTCCTTGGCCAGGCCCTTGAGTTTGTCCTCCAGCCTCTGTAGCGTCTGGGTCAGGTCGTCGTTCCGCTTGTTCAGCAGCTTGTTCTTGTCGAGCAGCGGCTTGCACTGTTTTTCTGACTCACGCACTCGCTTCAGCTGGAAGAGAGAAAGAGACGGACATCATTTACAGAGTTGGCCGACAGACAGGGACAGAGTGATGCAGGCCAGTGATTTGAGAAAATGCAAGGTGGGGGAGAAAAGAAGGGGTAGAAAGATGCGGAAAGAAGATAGAAAGGACTCATCGATAAATTTGCTACTGAATAGCAAATCACAGAATAGCAATTACTTTTAAATGATCTTAATTTTTTATGCATTGTTGGATTTGGCGTCTGGGCTCTACTTCATCTTAGATAGAAGAGTAGAACCCAACAGCTGGATGCAGGGGAGGTGGGCAGCAAGCAAGCAGCAGCAAAGGGATTGGCTTCTTAAATAGGGCGTGGAAGCAAGTTTTCTGACAGAACTAGCTCCACAGGCTACACATCATTTATACAAATTGAACATCATTGCATTTAGTGAAATGTTTCTCTGGCAAACTCAGAACCAACAAAGGGCCTGAATCACAAGCACCAAGAATCATAGCACCATGAATTGAGCATCAATTGTGCCCACTATTGCACTAATGTAGTGCAACATGCTTTCTGCAGCTGGTAATAGCTTCTGCGTGTGGCTGTTAGCGCCGGGGTTTGTGTCATATGTAGGGGCCAAAGGCCAAATGTATGCATATTACCTCATTAAAATATGCGAACATAGCACCGGTGCACCGAGACGCAATTTGCTAGGCAGCGCAGTTACCGTAGCGCCGCATTTCACCGTTTGCGGGTGCTTTATGAATTAGACGGTTGCTTTTTTGGTTATTGGCTGGTTTAGCGGCCGCAAAAGCGGAGCAATCCTTTTATGAATCAGGCCCTAAGTGTCCAAACTTGAAGTATGAATGCGAACTCCCCTCAGTCACTCCCCTCGATAAAGGATATTCCTCTGATTTGTAGTAATTGTATCATTTTAGTTTTAGTTTTTATTGTTAGGTATGTCATGAGACGTCATGACATGCTTGCTGATCACAGATGGAGAGAAATCACTTTATTATCCAAAAATTGGTCATACCAGTTCATTCCTCTCGTCTACCAGCAGCGAGTTGCGGTCCTCCAGCTTGCGTATGGTGGAGTTGAGTTCAGCCATGCGTCTCTGGTTTCTCCTCATGTCCTGATGCCAACACAGATACAGAGGTCATGAAACAAATTCAATTTCCGAACAAACTGTGATGTTTCCGTTGTTAGTCACTGAATTTGTGTTTTGCAAATGTGCTTTGGGGCATCGGCGTAGCTCTGGGTAGGGACGGAGGGGACAAGCCCGGGCTATATACGAGGAACTAATACATTTTCCCAACCAATATGGAAAGGGAGACATGTACTGTAGGCTCTAACAATATCTTAGTATATTATTCACTGTTTAGACAATGCTGTATACCCCTTAGCGTGTCGATCAATGTATTGCTCTCGTTTTTACTCTGCAGAATAATATCCTTCAAAACAGATTCACCTCACGATATGCGTGCGGAAATTCTCAGACTCTTCCTGATCAATTTATGTTTTATGATCTTTTATTCATTAAGAGCTTGTCGCGTGCGATTTCGCGATTCGTTCCAGGAGTGCTTCTTTTTTCTTCACCCTTCAAGGTCAAGGTCATGCATATTTCTATGGTGTTGCTGCAATTATAACTTAAAGGAACAATCCGTGATATGATTCCCTCGCTTGTGCAAATTGACCATGATACAGCGGCAACACAGTCCTCTGTTACCTCGATGGCTGCTGAGATTTCAGGCTCTCCACACAGGAAGTCCACTCCGGACTCTCTGTTCAGGAGGAAATGACCCTCTATGCCACTTATATCCTTGAAATGGTTTCAGTTGAATTTGCTAACATGACGAACATTCAACTCCAAATGATTGGCGTTGCGAGACCCCTCGGTTACGAAGGTGAAGATACCTCATTGTGTAGTTCCTATGGCTTCCTCTAGATGCCGCTATTTGTCTGTATTTGTTTGTCAGGTAAACAAAGCATGTACTGTATGTCTGTGTACTATATGCCAGTGAAGGTTGGATTAAGGTCAAAGTTCTGTTCATCAATCACTATTATCACAGAGTAAAAAATAAGTACATCCCATATACTCAATCAAAGCAGTGATGGGGTTGTTTTGCTGTCATTATTTTAACATGGTAATGGAAAGTAGAAAGCATCAAAACCAAATAAGAATCAGTTAAATGAAGAGAAGATTAAATTACATCTGTGGAATTCATTGGAAAAGCATCTTTCCACTTCTATACTGCTGCTTAGCCACAGTCAACCCCTTTAAACAAGGTTAAAAGCATAAATGTTTCATTGTGACAAACACCTTTATTTGTGTGTCTGGCATTCCACACTGCGGCTTCCTACATTAACAGGGCTAACTGTTGCCCGGCCGTTATAATGATGCCAATACTGTAAATCTCCTCCCAGAAATGTCATTAAAAATGTCTAAATTAAGTGTTATTCTCTATTTGGCTACCAGATGTCGCAGAAACTACAGCTATTTGTACAACAAATCTGTACATATATGTGTTTATCACATTTAGTTGCATGATTGACAACTTGCTAAATTTCATCTGAAGCTCGTGGACTTGTGGTTGGGCCTGATGCATTATTCACAGTAAGGCCCAGAAATCGGTTTTAAGCTGTTTAAACAAAAAACATCAACATTTATATTTTTTATTCTGGCATTATGAATCATCATTTTCTGCAGTATCTAATATAATATAACTCTTAAAGACTCATCTTGCATTGCAACATTATTTACGTTTTCTATAAAAAAATTCAAAGATCTGTGAGAAACAGAAACCTCTATGCAGCTACGATAAAGCTTAATTTTTATTTGATTTCAGCGGACAAAAACCTCTGCATAGTCTACCAGGTTTTTTTTCACTTAGCAGCATCACCACTTATGGCAGAACTACAGTAAGCGTGATTTTTCTGCATGATTCCAAGATTCCGTGATGTCTCTAATTGTCAATGGAACATTATGATTTCTGTAAAGATTTCTGAAAGTAAGGTTTGAATCACCTACATTTATTCAAAGATAAAACATTTATCCTGAGATGCATGTTAAACAATCACCTCTCATTAATATGTTCACGAAGAATGCAGGTGTTGGGTCTCTGAGTGTGTATACTAGGAATACGTATGCACTATGTGTGTGTTTCCACTCACTGGGCTCCCACAGTGCTCAGCCCCGTCCCCGGCCCTCCCGGGGATCTCTCGCTTGGGGCTCCCCAGGCCGCACTCTGCCTCCTTGACCAGGAAGAGCTGCTCGTCCAGGGCGTCTTTCTGCAGCTGCAGCTTCTGCAGGATACCCGTTGCGGACTCAAGCTCCTTCTCCAGGGCAAAGACTGTCCGGTCTTTAGACTTGATTTCATCCACCTGGAGTGAGGAAAATGGAGAGAATAGGCTCAGTCTTGATGCACATAAGTTAGAGGGGAAATCACTTTCTTGGTGTCTTGGCAGCAATTGCTATGGGCCCAGACCAGTTATAAACTGATCCACTGTATCAAAGTGGTAAGTTGAATTGAGGACTGGCATCTGTACACCATGGCACTGCTTCATAAAAAGGCAGTACCACTTGTAAAATAGGAGCTAGTTATTAATAACACCCAAATGTAGAGTAATGTTTTGGCCCGAGACCCATCAATATATTTTATGCCGTGTATGCCAAATGCATGCTAAAAGAATCCTGTTTTCACTCCATTTACATCTATCATTACATTCTACGAGTTTTAGTTTTGATCTACATTTGTGAGTCTGATGTAATCAAAATTGTGTGACCTGGAAATATTTTGAATTGCATTAAATAGATTTTCTATCCATGTAAAGATGTACTGTATTAATGTGGCAATCCTGCAGCCCCCCCTGGTCCTATACTGTGACCCAACAGTAGGTGGCAACCCCGAGTTTGAAAACCACTAATCTATAGTGGGACCTATAATGCAAATAAATGTTACACTTATCCTGGTGACTCCCAGGGTAAATGAGCAAGCGTTCACTGAGAAACCGGTGGTGAATAAAATCAAATGGTGTTATTCCTGACAATTCACTGAGTTCAGTGGCCTTAATAGTGCTACAGAAGGCTGTAACCGTGATGAATTAAAAACAATAAACTAAGAAACAGAAAAACACACTAAACATGCTAAACATTCTAGAAGCGTGGTTGAAGTACCAGTCTGCGGATGTCCTTCTCACAGTCCCACTTGATCTTGGTGATCTGCTCCTGGTGATGCTGGTGCTCCACCCGCAGTTCGCCCGCCTTCATCTTGTCAGACTGGATCATGGTGCTGAGTGCCTCGTCCGTCTGCTTCTTGGAAGACTTCAGCTCGATAATCTCCTGCAGGAGCTTCACGCGCTCCTGGTCGAAGAACCGCCGCGCGTCCTCCTTGGCCTCCAGGGTCAGCGCCGTGCGCACCTGGGAGGGAGGAGCGAAGGCGGGGAAAAGAAGAGACGTGTGACTGTGTGACTTTTTTTCCCCCATTTCTCAACATTTGAAAGATTCTACATTTTTAGGGATGTGACGATACCAAAAACTCACAGTACGATAATACCGCGATAATAAGTCCACGATACAATATTTATCGTGATATTATATTATTATTATAAAAATGAATGTTCTATATCTATGCGATCACCTTCATTCTGGGAGGACCCAGCTCCATGCCTCCCGCTGCCAGCACAGTTCCGTAATATTATTGAGAGCCTCTCTATTAATCCATAACAACACAGAGATGATACTGTATGTTTTTACGGAGAAGTGAAACATCTTGCTTCTGGCGTTTATTTGTTGTTGTTTCTTTAGCGATTGTTTAAGGAAGTGACGTCAGCGATTCTTCTTCGTCTCCTCTCTCGGCGTCACCGCAACATTTTTTACCACGCAAAGATGATGTCGTTTACGAGTATATAGTAAATTTATAACCTCATTTTATCAAAATGATTTCACATTCTGAAGGATGATCTTGATTTGCATGTTTGCACCAAAGGGTACCATAAGATCGCCGTTTGCGCTGTAGTTCGAGTGAGAGAGCAACTAGCCTCGACATTTTTATAAATTATTAAGACAAACAACGGCTTGTCGTCACCCAGCGAGACTCTGTTCGCAGTCCGCAGCTGTACTAGCGAAATAACCATGTAATATCGTGGTAGATATCGTCAGTCCCACGACGGTATCGAGACATTTTTTTATCGCGATAATCGGTATATCGTTACATCCCTATACATTTTCCATTTGATGTTTTCTGCTTTCCAAATATTCAGCCTCAGACCTAGGCCCATTGCTGATATTTACTTTAGCATTCATTCTGTTCTGAAAAGAAAATGAAAACTAACCGCAACTTTCTTTTACACCACAACCGATGCAGCTTATCGACTTAGAATTAGACGTTTATTATGTGTTCTATGATTAACGCCCATGAGAAATGTCTACAGGCTTTTTAAAAAGTATATGAACTCGGTTCCGCTGTTCCTGAATTTCCCTACAGGGATTAACAAATTAACATTTTATGGTATCTTTTCTTATCGTGCTCACTTTCTCTCCGCTCCCATCGCGCATTGCGCTCAGCGCCGCCTTGAGCCGCTGGTTCTCCTGGTCCTTGATCTTGGCGTGGCGCGCCAGCTCCTGCTCGTGCTGCCGTGTCAGGTTCTCCCTGAGCGCCTGCAGTTCCTTCAGCTTCTCCTCGTGCCACTTGGCGCGCTGCTCGGTGAGGGCGGCCGTGTGGCGATGCTGTTCCTGCTCCCGCACCCGCTTCACCTCCTGCACCTTGTCCCGCTCCAGCTTGGTCACCTGGTGGGAAAGAATAAATTGGAAAGGCAATGTAGGAAATGTCCCTTTGTGGTTCAGTTTTGGAGGATTTTGGTAATATTCAAACTATATAATTCTAGTAGTTTGATAGGGCTCTTGAAGTGCACTTGAGACCAAACAAAGCATGTCAATACTCAATACTGCCCCTGACCAAGGCACTGGCAACAACAGCCGGAGTTGGTTCCCGGGCGCTGCACTGCAGCTAAGGTGTGTAGGATGGGTCAAATGCAGAGGCCAAATTTTGTTTCGATGTATGCGAGCGCTAAGAAATGACTCTAAAATGACTATAAACATTTCTGTATTGGTTCTGTTTTTGCTTTTGTTAATCTACAGATGAAAGATCATAGTGGGCGTGGCTGTTTACGCCCAAAACGTAAATATAGTGAAGCCAAAAAGTAGCAGCCAGGACACTTTCTAACACAGGAGAGAACTGCAGCTAGGCTTGGCAGGGCTCTCAAAGAACAGCTCAAGAAACACAAGGGGTGAGAAGCAATGCAGAATTTGGGGTGTGCCGTTTTTTTGAAAGAAGACAGAATCGTGGTTATATTAGCTGGGACAACTGGGGTTTAATTAGGTAAATAAGAGGCTTTGTCATACCCTGCGAGACCAGGATATGTGCAGCATTCTGCGATGTGATACCTTTGTGATATAATGTGAACTCACCATACCATAATCATTAACAATTGACTAATAATACAAATAAACCATATCAGGTCAGATGCTAACATCAATGACGGATCTTAACTTACTATGAAATACATTAATGCCATAGTCTTTGACCTATAATTCTTAAATTTTATAGGCTACAGCTTAAGTTTCTCAATAGTAAAGAAATTCAGCATTCGCATGAAATAGCATCAGGGAAGGTCAGGTTTTCCTGATACCTTTACACATTTTGACACTATACCTTGCATTTTTCCTGGTGCAGCTCTATCTGAATGTCAGTCAGCTTGAACCTCAGGTCTTCGTTGGCTGCCTGTAGGGAAGAGATGAGCGCTTCGGGCTTTTCGCCCTTCGCGCGCCCTTTCTTGGCCATGGAGTCGAAAAACTACTGCAGTCGCACCTCCGATGCTTTCATTGAGACTTCACAGAAACGGTCCAAGGCCCTCGAGTAGTTTCCAATTCCTCCGCTTCCTCATTCTCCTAGTAGACACAAGGGCTGTGGTCAAAAGGAAGAGAGACATAAATTGTTTAGGTGATTTTTGCCGACTGTAGGCAAAATTGAAAGCAAACAAGCAGAACGTGAATGTATGTTGCATGATTATTCCTCCAAAACAATAGATTCCATACAGTAGTTGATGAGATATGACAGAGCAAGGTTGGAAAATACTTGCATTCGCCACAGGGTGTGCATTAAACTATAGGCTGAAGAGGATTCCTTCTTGACTGGTATGTGTGTTGGTGTCTATGTGCTTTCTTCTTCTTCTTCTTCCTCTTTGGCGTAAACCGATGCCAACTTGGGGTTGGGGTTTTTTGACTTCTTGTCTCTTTCTTGCTGCATCTGCCGTCCTCCAAACGTTCGGGTGGGGTGAGGGGGCGGGAGTTGTGACATCACAAAGACATGACATGACGCTTCATGACGGCGCTGTGTGGGGAATTCCCCTTGCACGCCCCATTAATATATAATATCAAATATAATTACATAAAGCGCGACCGGAAAGGGTCCGCCAGGCCTTGTGAGCGTCTCCCTCTGCGTCTCCCTCTCAGTATTTCAGTCTCAGGGTTTCCTATCTCAGGCCAAGAGCCATCATGCAAGCCCCATCGGGGGAGGGGAGAAGGGAGTTACAGGATTGGGAGAGTTATGTAATGGCAATATTCGATACAACTCAATATGACTCATTCTGACTGTGATGACTAATGATGTTTCTCATTTCTCCCCCATGTTGACCGCAAACGAATCAAACCTCAAAAAATAATAAGAAGTGAGATTTGCAGTTGAAAGCACGGGACGAGAAACAGAGGTAGCGGAGATGTTCTCTCTTGTTTAGAGAGGAAGCCAGAATTCCATAAAGATTTTTTCAAAACCAAAAATATTCATGACGAAAGCACTCGAGTCGATTATGACCCTATCTGGATGATTATTGACCGGCTTGAAATATTGCCCGGAATTTAGTACGACAGAAGCAGCTTGCACAGGATAAAGCTTTCATAGTTGGACACAATGAAAAAACGGTATTTGTTTAAACAAATGTGAAGATTTAAGCATAACTGCCTCCTCCATTTACAAGCCAAGATGATCAGCCAGTGTGTTATATCATAATATATCATATCATCTAATTTTTCCAACCACAAAAAAATGTAAAATATTAATAATAATCAGTGAATAGCAAAGCATTGTTTTATTACTTTATTTATTACTATTTACCACAGAGGAGTCAATAAAACTGAGAAGCCTTCAGATATTCGTCCAATTAACATGATGTAACATTTTACAGTTAAACTCTAAACAGACCAAAAGAAGCAAACCTTAAGAGCCTGTTGATTCTAGATAGTCACAGAACACACAAATACGTGTGCAACCGAACATCAATTGACACACACACGGTTGGATGCTCTCTTTGATAATCTGAAGAGTGGTGACATAATGGCGATTAAGAGATTAGATTAGATTTAAGATGATGACTTCAGACGAGGAGACGGAGGTCATCGTGCTGTCACCATGTGCATGTGTTTTTTAATCGCTGTCCAGGAAAAAGTATATTATACAACATTTACTTGGCACCACATTCCAAGAGTGTTTATAATCGCAGTGCATAACTGGTACCTGACTTATAGTACCAGTTAGATACTATCTGCTAGGGTAACATATCATGCCGCTCAGCCGTAGTGCATAGTGGGAGGCTCTGTGTTGACGCTCTGCCTTGAGGGTCTTTCCTGGCCTTAGCTCCACCTCCACCACCATGCAGTGTCTTATTGGGGGGGTGTCTGACAGCCAATCACCTGCTCAGCGTCTACGACAAAGTGCTTCTCCCAAAGCCATTCATTAAAGGGACATACAATTTGCTATAAGAACCAATATATAGAACCACGTCGCACAAGTCCTAACAAGCAATGGGGGTCAAATCTCGTGCCGTGAGAGCGTAGAAGTTATTATTAGTGCATGGGAAATACATGTGAAATTTTGTTGTGCATTGGCACTGCTTAAAATTCTTTCTTTGTTGAACCTTAGAGCTGTGAAGAAGCTATTGCGACTCCTGCCTTGATAGCCTCATACCATCACCCATGGGAATATCTTCCAAACAGATGGTTTTTTGGGTTGGCATAGTCTTTCCTGGCCTTTAGCTCCACCTTTGCGCCATGACGTGTCTTATTGAGGGGCGTCTGAAACTCAACCACCTGCTGAAGTGCGTCCTGGGAACAGGAGGGACTGGAGCAACTCCAGAGTACGGTGGATGGTGGCGCTTTAGACTTGGACGTGCTGTTAAAACGGTCCTTGGTTGTCACAGAATACATCAGGCTCCACTGGGTTTTCTTAAATAAAGCAGGAGTTTTACTTCCAGGAGATTAGGGTGCTAGTCAGTTTTAACCCAAAAGTCATGACAGTTTACAGTTTAAACAATGACTTCTAAAGTAGTATAAATTCCTAAATGTCAGGGAAGGCCTGTGTGGGCGCTGGTAGCAGCTTAACAGAAAGTAAGTCCTCAGTCCACGCCAGGGGGCAGAACATGACTGTGCGTGTGTGTGCATGTGCATGTGGCACGCACGTAAACTCATAGACACACAAACATATGCAGATGCACAAATATCCATACACATATCACATCCAGACATTGCTATGGCAGAGTCCCCCTGCGTCATTAATCTGAATACAGCTACTGTATGTATTGAGGAATGGGGGCGGTGCTGGTGTGAGCTTGTGTGATAGGGAAATCTTATTAGGGAGACAGGAGAAAAGGAATAAATCCACTTAAAAGGCACTCCGATCAGAGGAATGGCTCGCTAGGCCATTCTTTGGATAAAATGGCTTATACAGTACTCATATTCTGAGAGTCCACAGGAATACAGAAGTCACAGAAATTAAATACATTATCAAGTTTAATTTGTAGTGGCAATTTATTATTAATACTACTATTACTGCTATTATTACTATTACTATTATTATTATTATCATTATTATTAGTAGTAGTTCTAGTAGTAGTAGTAGTAGTAGCAGTAGTAGTATTGTTGTTTTTATTATTATTATGGTTATTATTGTTGTTTCATAAGATCATTTATTTCTAATTGAATTCATTATTTCTTTAGAATTAATTTCTTTCAAACCTCAAGTCTGAGGGATGTCTTGGATGGTGACTGGACTGAGAACATATAGAAAGTCCCAAGATTCTGCGTAAATGTAATGTAATGTAACTAAAATGGAAAACACAAAACAAAACCACAAAGCCAAGATGATGTCATGAAGGCTTGCAGTGGGAATACTAGTGACTGACCATGCTCGGCCTCTATGTAGGTCCAGGTATTGACGCCAGCACCCTGACCTGACTACTAATGCTGAGTTAACCTAGAAAATATCCACAGCAGTCAGTTACAATATGAACTGAATATAGATATGAATTTGATTACGGTCCTGTTCCATTAGAACTGTGTAGGGGAAGAATCCCCAGAGACTGCATGGGGAAGCACTGAGCCTCACAACAGATGCAATCAGAATTCCTGCATATGATTGGATTTACTATCAATAAATGTATTATTACAGAAGTAGCATTTCAATCAATAATGTTTTTAGAGCCTTTTTTGTAAGTCTTTGTTGGAAATGGTAAATTAATTCATGTTTATTTGGCTTCTTTCAATTAAGTGTACTTGTACATTCTCCTATTGTTACTCTTTACTTTATGCTTCCCCAATGAGCTGCTGCTACGCCTGAATTTCCCCTTCGGAGATAAATAAAGTACTATCCCAGCCTTTACAACTTGGAGCAGCTGAAGCTTCAACCGAAACCATGACAACTAAAAAAAGACACTAGTGCGTCCCCTAATTATTCAGAATGACGAATGAGTAAAGAAACACAGCAAAGGTGGCACAAACTACTTTACAGAAGGGATTCACATGTTAGGTACTGTAGATGTACACCATCACCATCAATACACCAGCCCATAAAAACTAAAATGATAAACCCAGAAAGAAAGCAAAGACAGAGAACGACAAACACAAGTGCATCAGTACCTGTTGGAGTAACCGGAGATTACAAAGGAAGATTGCATGACTTCGAAAGGCCTCTGGGACAACAGAACCCACCACCGCCGCCGTCTCAATCGGCTCAAGTCCGTCCAATGTTGTTCCCCAGAGACTGAAACAAACTTAGATGGAATTTTGTTCTTAACCCTGCCAAGAGAAGTCTTATGTGAAAAGCTAGGGGTTTTTTTTCCTCTTAGGAGAAGCAAGCTGATTCGTGTCCAAGAAAGATCACGTGGCACAGTTTGGATTTTTATTTTATACAGACTGTCAAGTGTCCAATCCCTTGCTTTCGTGAAATTCAGAGATTACGTGTTGATGAGAACAGACGATGGCTGAGTATCTGTTCATCCATTCCTCTATAATCGCTGGAAACGCCACCGTGGATGTGGCTGAAGCTTGACATAATAACACATCTAATCCAGCATGTGCAAAATAGAATTAATTGGCTGAAGACAGCTTTCCCTACAGCGCCAAAATGTACGACATTCCTACCATTTATTTACAGGTTGCAAACTCCTCCCCAGCTGTGTATGTACATTTTCCATATTGTAGTGGAATCTCGCATATACCTCAGTTGTAATATGAAGCCTTGTAATGCCACTGGGGTGGTGAGGAGGGATAATTTAATAATATAATATAATATAATATTACTACATCAATCATGTCTAGTCACTGTAAATTAGTTTCAACTCTGGGTCTGATCTTGTAGTCTTTATGTTGCTTAATGTTTCCTCAACGTTCAAAATTGAAAGGTATAAGGGTAAAAACTAAATATCAATGTAGGTCAGAAAAATAAATGCAGCTACATGGGAGATGTCAGACCCTTCGTCCATGTTGTGTCCCAAGGCAAAAGACTGCATATACATGGACATGTAAGCTGCACCGATTTGTGTAGAAAATACTTGATACCGTCAGTGTTTCTATCTGTTCCTGGTGGTTTGTTATTCTGTCCAGTGTCAGTGTGACTGTGTCTGAGCTGGTTTTTCACTACACGAAGCATACTGGCACCCTGACCCACTTTCCACGGCGCTGGGATATCAAATTTGCGCGTCGCTGCTGGATTCTCCGAGCCACACTCGACAAGGATTATAAATGCAAAAATTCCGGCACATAATTGTCTCCCAGGCACTGCACAGCCAGATTCTGTGGCGTGTGTGTCCTGAGTGCTTGTGGTAAAAAGCCAAACCAGCGATGCATAAATGCTGCATGTACAGTATGAAATCAATAGTAAAATAGAGGCACCGATTGCATGGCTGGACAATATGGAAGAATGTATTAGAGCGATAAAATTCACCAGATTATATTACACTAATACTATTGTTTCTCAAACAAAAACATTAATTTACAGTACAATACAATGACAGCATTGATAAACGATAACATGATTTTAATCGTTCAGCTCTGAGTGGCTGTATAGTCCTTGGGTTTAATGTGTTTCTATTTGGGGAAGACATAAAAACAGATTTTAGAACATCTAAATGTTCGATGCTTGCTACCTATACCTCTTACATAGATTATGTAAATATATTACATGTATGTACAACATAATTTTGCCAACTTTGTCAATACTACAGAATACTTAATTATTTTTCCATTTTGCATTGAGTTTCCCACACCCCCAAAAAACATCTTAGGCATTGTATTATGTCCAGACCTATACGTGGCAGATCGATCGAGTGAAGATAAGACGCCATTGCTCACCCAGAAGCCCTCTTATGCACGATATGTTTGTCATATTAGTGTAAATGATTTCCGGATCCAGTTCAAATTAGAAGAAGGGTTATGCAACAAATACGCCAGGAAAAAAAACGTCCACCACTGCCCCAACGTCCCATCTGCACCAAAGGGCAACTTAAGTTTAATCAGTCTGGAATGGCACGGTGATGTTAGCTCGCTGGCAGTGCCGTTCCAGCAGCAGGGTTTTTGGATTATGTCCGTCTGCCTTCCCTCCTCAGTCAAAAATATACCACAAAAAAAAGCAAAAAGCCGCTAATCCACCGGCCCGAGGCCAAGCACCAATCTGCAGCAGATCTGCACTCAATCCTGTACGTATTATGACCAAGAGTAGCTAAAGTGGTCTGTGTTTCCTGTATGTCCTCGGCTGCTTTTTGGCAACTTCGACTATTACATAAGCTTGGGGGGAAAACACTGCATAAGAGTGCTGATGTTCTATGGATATGCTATTTTATTAAAGGAGAAGAACGCACGGGCAATTTTGTCATCTGTGTGGAAATTACAGCGGAAAATTACAACTACAATTGAACCGACCATAAAACAATGTCGTCACAAATATGGATCTGGGATCTTGTGTGGACAGTTAGTCGCCCTGAGGCAGAATTAGGCTTCGATCAGTGTGGGTCACTCTTTGCTCTTTCAGCAAAGTGGGATGTGCCCTACAGTTAAAGTGGTAATCCATAAAATCATCTGTATTGGGTGGATTACAAATCAAGACCCAGGATTTCATTGTAAACTTTCCTTTTCCAACATCCAGGTTTACTCTTGTCTTCGCTCTAAGAGGGTCGAAATATTTTCTCGAAAGTTTGCCTTCTTATCGGTTGATTTGTTTTTCTTGGTCATTTGAGGTGGTGGGGATATTTTGTCATCCGAGGGTTCTGTTCGCTTTTGTGAATGTCCATCCATATCGACGGTTTAGTGACGACAACTTAGCCACGCTGCTCTATCAAATTCACTGCAGCTGCCATTCACTTCTTGTGCGTGCCGAATATTTGTATTCTCGGCGGGAATGGCGGCCCCCGCCACCAACAATGGAAACAGCAAATAGAGGAGCAAATGCATCAACAGAAATGCATTAAATGGTTGTTTCTGTGCCAAAGTAAATACATATGTGATAAATATCAAAAATGGGATTGAAATAAAATAAAATCATCTCATGGATTACCACTTTAATATAGCTAAATATAACGATGACAGGGATGACGTCATGCCTCACCTCCCGTCATACCGTTAAATAGTACCCAACGTGTCCAGGTGTATCCCTCAAAGACCTAATTATACCGAAACCTCAGGCTTGACATCTGGCACAACCAAAGTACATGCAACAACACAGTCCAGCATCACAACAAGTGCTGGAGACAGTGGAAAAAAAAACCCCCACAGATGAATATGTTGCATATGTGTGTGTAGTAGTAGAGTATATTGTGTGTGCACGGTATATAGTGATGTGCGAGTACAGTATATTGTGCCTGTTGTTTGTTTGCAGCGGTAGAAATCAAAAATGAATTCCAGAATCTGAGGACAGTATTCCAGTGTGAATTCAAAGATGTCAACATCAGCAAGACATCTGGCTCTGGGGTCGATGGTGTATACACATCCAAAGGAGGAGGCCGTGGAGCTCGCTTTAGACTATCTCAGTAGCCTCACCACATGCTAGTTTCTCCATGAAAAGAACTGTTTTCCACTGTGTTTTTTTGTGTGTACTATCCTGACATTTATTCTGATGTATGTCATCACTGTAAATGAGGGCATGCCCTCAGTGATTTTCGGGAATAGATTGAATATGTTGATAGATAAAGGTTGAATGAATGAATCTTCAATTACATTAAAGGTACAATATGTAATTTCCGCGGCTGGCGGAATCAATCAAAACAATAACAAACAAGATGGAGTCCGATGACGTCAGAGGCAGCGCGGGATCATGAGAGTTGTAGTCTTTGTTTGTCACGCGTGCGCTTTACGGCAGAAAACGGCGATAAATCACCGCGCTCCGTCAAACAACAGTTAGTAGAGTAATAGTAGAGCAACGCAAACAACAGCGGAGAAGTTCTAGCAGCAGAGGGGGGTAGAGGGGATGGACGCCATGACAGGAGACCTCGTGAAACGCTCCGTTACCAACCATTAAAATGAGGGATTTCTCTGGGTTTGAAAATGGTTGGAAACATCTGGGATCATGTAAGTACACAACGCAACAAAATATATCACATAGGTCTACTCGTTTATTAGACATTTAAATTAATAATATTGTACCTTTAATACCTAATACCTAATTTATTTTTTTTATGTATTATCTTTGTATTTGTCATGTCATTCTGCTCTTTTGATGATTGTGATCTTTCAATGAATTGAAACTCGTGTGATCGGCAGCAAAACGACGACCCTTCGATGCAAGAGGGGACCTGGGTTCATCTCCTGTGTTTCTGCATCATTCGACAGTTGCCCCGTTGCCCCGCAGCGTTGCCGGTTGACGTCGTTGACGTTGTTGTTGTTGTTGCTGCTGCTGCTGCCGTGGATGTAAAAGTCGCTCCGCGTACCAGGGCCTTTAA
>OMKR01050098.1:0-12516 GCA_900302355.1 Cyttopsis rosea | reverse complement strand
GGCAGCTCTGCATGTCTCTGGGCTAAAACGTCAAACTTCCCGAGTCTTACTGATGAAAACTCGGGAAGTTTGACGTTTATAAACATTGATTAAAATATAATTTTGATTGAATTCAATTGAATTGATCCAACGTATTTGGTCCAAACTAATGGGAATGGCCTCTGATCTTTCCTAGCGGAAATAATGTCCAAACTGGTGCTGGTCCTGGCTGCGTTTAACGTAGTCCTGGTGGCGTGTTGTATTTACCTTTGCTACCTGAGAAGACGAGACCGCAAGCTTTGGGTGAGTTTGGGAATTTTTATTTTTTTGTCATTGTTTGTTTGTTTTGTTTACAAAGCCGGATTTTACCTTTCTTATATATTTATAAATATACATCTACATTCATATTTCTACATCAGCATTTCTCTGAATGTGTGCGAGTGCCTGCCAACATACTAGACATTATAGATTGCCGCTGAAAAACACCAAGATGAACATATGAATTCTGCCCCTTGTCCTATAACAGACTAGAAAATAATGAATCTTTTTGAAACTGTATATTTAGTGTCACGCTGTTTCATCGCTGCAAATTTACACCGTGTACTAGTAGATGGTTTTTAATCATATTGGATTTGTGGCACCTTACATGATCATGTTCAGTTCTGTGGCAGTGTGTTTTGGAGCAATAGTGATATAAAGTAATATGATATAAAATGGCTGAAATGGTTGGAGGGTGGAGTTTTCTGCATTTAAGTGCAGTGTTTCACTAGAATGTAACAAACTTCTCTATTAAAAAAAAAAAAAAAAGATTTTAACTCTCGTACGCGCAGTGTAGACGCAAAGGCGGAACACAAAGTGAAACTTATCGCGTTTATCTTTTCAACGTGAAAACAGCAGCGAGAGAGGCCGCTCTCTCAACCAATCAGTTTTGACGCACTTTCGAGTGTGCAAGCCATCATCTGCGGCTCAAATTTACCATCCATTTACCGTCCAACACGCATCCATTTACATAGTCAATGCTGAAGCCATGGTTTCCAACAACTACTCATTCCCTCCAATGCTCCCAACAACAGCAATGCTTAAATTGCTTTAGCCAGTCTTGAGAGTGGCCACCCTCGCAGTTTAAAAATATATATACAGTATATATCTGTTGGGATCTAAGTCTGTGAACAGCGACGGCCATCCTGTTCATATGTATTACTTGTAATGCTTCCTTTAAGCTGGGGTGTATCTGTCTTTTTCATCATCACTTTCAGCAGGTGTTGGCAGAGACGAGTCCTATCTCAGGAGACACAGCAATGCAGGTATCGCCATCGCCCATTTGACTTCAAAGATCATCCTTGTATAATCCATTATGTCACTACTGTGTTCCATAACCTACTTGCCCCTATTGGTCTTTGTAGAACATTTGACCCTACATGTTGCTTATCTCAGTCCATGTACTGCTGCTCGTCTCTACCGGAAGCGCGGCGTCACCAATCGAAATTAGATTTTCTTCCAGCTCTTCCATTGACTTCCATTAATCTGGCCAGCTTTGTTTACAGTCCCAGCAACACGCCTGATTCAGACCAGTACGATAGCCATAATACCAATATATTTCCAGTAATACCAGTAAATGGACTCGTATCGAGGTAAGGAACATATGTAGCTCAATGTTCTACAAAGCGTCCATATCGCTTTATTCACAGCCTTCTACCTTTGGCTGCAGCTCCAGCACCACAACCTTCTGTCCACCAGCTCTTTTTTGAAAACACCTCCAATTTGTTTCTAGGTATGCGTGTCGGCGGAAACTGTAAGCGGGGCCTCAACCACGGAGACGACACATATGATGCAAGTAACATTACATACATATACGTGTGTGCAGTGTTCCATTCCTGAAAATGATCCAATGAAAAACAAATGAAATTCAACTCTGCTCTGCCTTGACCCCCACTCTGTTTTACTCTAGTGCAACGGCATCTCCACTGAGCAAGACCACTCTGTAGGGCAGAGGGATTTCTTGGGAGGGAGCACCAGTGCAGTTTTTGCCAAGAAAACAAATAAATATGGTATATATAGCTACATGCATACACTAAGCTTTCAGTATTAAACTACAACCTCTTGTCGTGCAAGCGAGGACAGAAGGACCTGAGACTGAACATCCATGCCTCGAGAGGGTAGATGCTGGGAGTACAGCATCAGCCAAAGCGGAAGCCAAAAAACTTTTCACTCTCCTGTGCCCAATGGGGAATACCACTTAAAACACATAAAGAATGGAAGTTAGCCCTTGTGTTGCAAGATCAAAATTGCATGACTCATCTGTTCTAGAAATCCTCATAGAAATTTTTGGTCATATTTTCTCATCGTCATTTATTTAGGCTGCAGCATAGCGTTTTATGGTATGGCTGTCTTTATTTGAAGACAGATGGAACAGAAAAACAAATTATTTAGCTAGTTTTACTTATGCAACTCCCATCTATTATACTGTCCATTTTTAAGACTTTCATAAGGCATGCTACGCTAGTTCAAGTCAGCCAGTTGAGGTTCTTTTGAGCCAAAATGTACTGTATTTGACTTGTTCTGGCCTCTAGGAGATAACCAGATTTTAAGTTTATTTTGAATTAATGTTTATTTATTTGTTGAAAGTTAAATAATGTGACATTTAGTGACCGACATAGGAAATCTTTGAGTATGTTCACTTTCCCAACAGCTGCATATCTCAATGTGTAAGTTGCAATGTCAGCACTTTGAATGTATATTAATTGGAAATGTGAATGAATACACACGATAATTCATACAAACGTTATGATGAAAGCCATCATCTTTTAAAATCTTCCTTCCATCTTCCTCATTTTTTAGAATAATAAAAAAAGTTTTTTGTGAAAACTTGGCTGTGATTAGAAGACTGATGCCCATGCCCGTCGTGGGCACTAATAGTCCAAATAAGCTTTTACATAACATAGTTTTAAGGACTAACGAACAAGGTTCTAGCATTTGATGGGTACTATGGAGGCACATATGTCTTGTTTTACTGTATTTGAGGCAGAATGTTGTAAGGAACTTGTTGTTGCACCCTGATGACTTTTCAATTGATCAGCCTCATGTCTATTAATGCTGGCATTTCAGGAACTTGTGGGCTGACATCTGAACTATTCGGTCATTCATTCATTCATTCATTCATTCATTCATTTATAGTTAAAACTATTGACAGGAGAGTATCGTAATACATGTTACACCCAACAGAATACTTTAAAATAATTCAATACACATACCATGTTGTGAAAGAAAAGCTAAGGATAGGCGTTGTCTGCAGCCTTGTTCTATTTTTTTAAGCTTCATTTGTATATACTTTGTATTGTATATAATTTCTGTTTTAGGGCAATTAGTATTTTGACTGTATATGGCATGTTTTGTTATACTCATGCTTCACAAATAAAGGCATCCTTGCTTTACTTATATAAACATAGTTGTTTTTTTCTATCACCTATTTTTCTTTTCCACCTTGATTTGGTTTCATTTTCCCAACTCTGAATACATTTTGAGTAGTGTATATTAATTTTCTAGTTGGGACCAAAATAAAAATTAAAAGCTTTACATATCCTACATGTGACCCTGTTTCTGGACATGCAGCTTCAGCAGAATTCATTCCTAAACTCACCATGTCACTTAAAAAGAGGTCAAAACAGTTATCCATATATACAACTGAATTCTTATGCATGGATGGTCATGGTCCTATGCATGGATTTAAACTTTCAACCAGTAAGTCTTACTATATGTATCTCACTAGGAAGAGAAAGATAGATGAATCGTTGAGTCTTCATTTATATGGTCAACCAAAAGTAAAGGAATTTAAATATTCATAAATATCAGCATAACAATGAAAGCTAATGTCATTTGCGTATGATATCTCCAAGTGGCAACATATAGATATTAAACAACAAAGGACCAAGCACCAAACCCTGCGGGACCCCACAAGTAACATTACAACACTCAGAGGTCACATTGCCATGAATTACACGGTGTGTCCTCTCTGAAGGATAAGATCTAAGCCAGGAAAGCGCCAAACCTCTAATCCCAATACATGTGTCAAGGCGATGTAGCAGTAGAAATTAAGAAGAATCAGAAGAATCATTTATTAGTCAAACATCACACATTCAACACACGCATGCAGAGGGTGGAGACAACCCGAACACACATGCAGGGAGTGGTGACGATGAGATACAGTCTCTGCTTTTATCCCATCCTGGCTGTCCTTCCTCCAGGGGCAGCCAGGAGCAGTGGGCAGCCCTCACTTTGTCGGCGCCCGGGGAACAATTCCGGGTGGTGGGTCCATGTCGTGGTCAGGGACAGGACAGGAAGTGTTCTGCACGTTTTTAGTCGGGGTCCTTATGTTGGAGGAGACCCATGCGAACACGGGGAGAACGTGCAAACTCCAACAGAAAGGCCCCTGATTGGGCGATAACCCACTGGAGCACGGTGCCAACAGTGCCCCAGGTGGGAATTGAACCCAGGACCTTGTTGCTGTGAGGCAACAGTGTTAACCACTGAGCCACGGTGCCGCCAAGAGAAGTCAAGAGTCAAGAGAAGGAACAAGGACTCTGATTGGACGTTGGATCTAGGTTCACGCCCAATGCGATCTGATTAGGTTCCCCAAACCCCTTTGTTCTGGGCAGAAGGGTGGAAGAGTCAGCAGCCCCTGCTCTAGGAGATAGTAGCCAAGCCTGTTGTCCGGACGAATCCAGAGAGAGACGGAGCTTCACCGTATCGTCGTCTCGATCGAACCTTCGATGCGGCTCGCCAGTGGGAGCCAATTCCACCGGGAGTCGTGTTCGCCAGATCGAGCCAAAGCGACCGTGGGAGGTTTCTGTCCTCTGGTACATCGTCCTCGACACCGCTACGCCATGCCAGGCAAGATCAATCCATCGCTACTGTTGGTGATCATGTTGTTGATGACGGAAGGGTGTTCCCTTTAATTCCTTTCACTCTTAATTCACAGATTAGGTTTTAGAAGTTAGTTCAGAAATTCCATCTTTAGTTACAACCCCACATATTCTCTCCAATCTCATCAGATCACGAAGTTGAGTATCTACTTCACGTAATTCCTTTTCTAGGTTTTTATGATTTTTATTTCTTATTAATGTCATTTATTTGTTTATTTTATTTTATTGTTCTTATTTGGTCCTATAGTCGTCACTCAACTCGCTCTAGTAATTGGTTAATGCTCAATGTTACGCAAACACTGAATTTGGAAAAACTGCTTTTAGTTTCTGTGCTGCACACTCTTGGAACAGCTTACAACACACATTGAAACTTAATAGTACTGCATCTATAGGTCAATTGTCTGGTTTTTTAGAAATCTTATCAAGTAAAATGTCACACCCTATTGTCTACAAGTATTTTTTGTAATTTTGTTATTTTTCACATTGTCTTTTTGCATGTTACAGTATAGTTCATCTGTTCATGTGCCCTCTCTACCTATGTGCCCCTATGTCACTTACAAACAATCTGATTTGGCATTAATAAGTATAATATCTATTAATATTAAATAATATTAATAGATATAACCCTGAGATCCTTTTACAGAAATAATCAAAAGAGGTCGATTTTGGTTGCTCACCTGTCACTGGCTTTCGAGGGACACACTCATAAATGGTCTCTGAAAAGTAAAACAAAAATTGACCAAATGACAAAGTTACATCAAACTATGAACTAAAACGAATCAATATTATATCTTTTTCATTGTTTTTTCTTTTATTCTAAAGTCTACCCGCAATTTTCCCAGTCCAGTCCAGTCAAGTTTGTTTTCAACTTGTTTTGTTTTCACTTGTTTTTACAGGAAACATACAATAAAGAGTATCTGGGCCTTTATGTAACCTCCGCCATGGCGATGTATTGTTAGATAAGAGGAAAAAAGAGGAGGTGAAAACCAGAAAGCTCTGGGGCACACTCAACAGAAGCTGTAAGAACAAAGAAGGAAAGAAGTGTTTGTATTGGCACCGGTGACCCTGTCGACGTTGCTGTTGCTTATAATAAGTTCATTATCGGTACGTTACATTACGTTTGTAATACCTTTTGGACACGCTGAATACTCCCCACTCATTATGAAGTTAAAATCATTGAGGGACATCAATTCGATCCATTGCTGTGATTTGTTCACCTCCTGAGAGTCGGGACTGACCTTATAGAGTGAAAACATAAAAAGCTTTATTACTTTGGAACTCTACTGTGGATTACTTATCACCGTTTAGAGAGTAGAGCACAAGTGGACGCCGGAAAAGTCGAATCTAATTAACAAGCAAATAAAAGCAATTTATAGCAAATTTATAGGATGATTACAGCTAACTCTAAGGATTTTTGTGAAATGAAATGAGTACCTTTTCCGGGGAACATTTTGGAGGGCTCTGAAAGAAGAAAGACATTTGACTTGAGTTTTTGCAGTTATATGAGATAGAACTACACCGCGGGACGGCGCGGTTCAGGTCTTGCAGTTTTCCACTTAAAAGTTATAAAAAATGTTTTTATAGTAGTCTGCCATAAATAACTTTTAATATTATAGAAATGTGATCTACATTATGTTCTTTGTATTTAAAACGATTCTATAGGAAGCATGCACTTACACACCTGGTGTAGTTCTACCGTAAATGTCATATTACAGTTTAAACACACACACACACACACACACACACACTTCTTTTCACCTTGTGTGTAAACATTACTATACCGTGAATAAACATTCCCCCAGAATGTTGCATGCCTTGTTGTCTTGAAAGCACCATTTCTCTAAGGTGTGTTTGAGCACCTCATGAGTTTCCTGCATTTGAGAGAGTGCATATAGTGGGTCAGGCAGCGTGCCAAGGCTCTAAATAACAACCGAGTGACATAAGGCGAGAAAGGAATGAACAATCGTTGAGTGAATGAATCATCTTTAGAAAGTCCCATTCAAAGAGACTTGTGATGATGCTCCCTTTTTTCTTAACAGTAAAACACTGTTGTACTGTAGGCAACTGGAATATTTTACACTTTAACGTATTACAATGACTTCTAATATATGTAGAGCTAACACATTTGTTATAATACACATCCACTTTCTGAAGAAAAGCCATTTATTGTCATTGAATATTGGAATGTACATAAACACAGCCGATGGATACATGGACAGTTGGATGAAAACATATCATTTAGGAATCCAACCATTCTACTAAATGATTGTGATCAACTCAAATAATTGTATAGTAATTGTGACAGGTCTAAATGTATGTACACACAAATGCAGTGTTTTCTTCCCAGGAAGAAAATAGGCAAACACAATCCGCTTAAATATTTTATGTGGATGGAATAGTGTCATGTCGATTGCAGTACTTTGGACCTGAATGTGACGTGGAAGGTTGTGAGAGTGAAAATGGTCAAAAAATATGGAAGCATTTTAGGAGACAAAATCTAAACGAACACACGTGTCATCTTTAATAATTTGTCAAAATAGCGTTCACACGGCCACAAAAGGTCACAAAAGCTGTGCCCACAAATATGCAATGAGTTTTGGTTTAATTACAGCAGCCTACGGTTATAACTGTTGCTTCTCCTACCACTGCTACGCTGACACCCAGCTCTACCTCTCCTCCTTTCCTCCACTGTCTCGGGGAGAACCTCGGCATGCCTCACAGACTCATCTCTGTCTGGATGAAGGAACGCCACCTTCAACGAAATCTCTCCAAGACACAACTCCTCATCATCCCGGTAAGTCCAACCATTCAACACCACATGAACGTTCAGCTCGGCTCGTCATCATTAATACCGTCCAAGTCTGCTAGAAATCCACTTAACTCCAAGACCACTTAACTTTTTCTGACCAAATTTCTCCAGATTTCTCCCAATCCCACAGATTCACTCCGTACAACGTCAGGAGGATCAGACGGTACCTGTCGGAGCACTTGGCACAGCGCCTCGTCCGGGCGCTTGTCCTCTACGCGACTAGACTGCCGTGACGCCCGACTGGTTGGTGTATCGTTGCGCACCGCGAAACCTCTGCAGGTGATGCAGAATGCAGCCACGCGCCTGGTTTTCAAGCAGACAAAGTGCGCACATGTCACGCCTCTCTTTTATGTCTCTCCGCTGGCTCCCTGCAGCAAGTTCATCTGCACCCACTGGATCTGCTTTTGATCCGAGATAAAAGCTGTCGTGCGTGTGTAAAGTGTTGTGCTATGTGTGTGTATTGGTAAAATGGGGTGAGGAAATAAAATCAAGTTTTCCAGGTGAGCGGAGAGAAGACCTTGATCTTGTCGTAAATAAATTCTAAGAATTTGTGTAAATTCTTAGAAAACAGAATATTTGGTCATTTTTGGTATTTGGAGAAAAAATATGTAGTTCATTGTAATCGTGTGTCAGCGGGAGCCCGCTGCAGGCTCTGCGGAGCGAACACACACACACACACACACACACACACACAGGCTCCGTGGAGCTTGACACGAGCCTGCCACTTTTTTTGTTTCGTTCAATTAAAAAGTTTTTATTTTAGTTTTATTTGGAGAAATGGGAAACGGTCACACACAGCGGAGCGGAGTTAGAGACCCTGTCGGGGTCCCCGTGGAGGATCAATATTGTCAATTTGGAATAACATTTTGTTTTTGGAATAAAATAAATAAATAAATAAAATGATGGAAATATAATTCGTTTTTGTGTTTTTATCAGATTCATCGATTAATCAAAGAAATAATCGACAGATTAATCGATTATCAAAATAGTTGTTAGTTGCACCCGTATATATTAACATAGTCAGCTGAAGTGCTACTTCGTATTAACTTTGGTGTAGGAGGCCCAGCAGACGATGACGGTGCACTTTTACACCGCCACCATTGAGTCCGTCCTCACCTCCTCCATTAGCATTTGGTTCGCTGCTGCAACGGATCATTCGTTCTGCACAGCAGGTGATCGGCTGCAACCTTCCTGCACGCCTCCAGGACCTGGGGACGGGCGGGGAAGATTGGGGCCGACCCTTCCCACCCCGGAGACCACCTTTTGGAGACTCTGCCATCTGGCAAGAGGTTGCGTTCCATCTGAACCAAAACCTCCTGCCACAAGAGTTTCTACCCCATGGCAGTGGGGCTCGCCAACAGGCCCCCTGCCCATCCTGCCCTCTACTCTCTCTCTTTCACACACACCACTTTTTTACGCTAACGATCTTTAGTGTAATGCACCAAACCTCACGAAAACAAATGTATATGTAGTATATTTAAATGTAATAACTCTTTAAGATCATCTTTGTATGCGTATTGCATTTACGCACGCTTATCAATAATGTAAGAAAATCTGGAGACGGTCTGAGTGACTGGATTGCATGTAGCAGCATTTACAAGTGACTTTCATGAGTTTTATGCTCTCCGGCTGCCAATCCGATCGCCCAGAATGCATGTCAACGAAAAACCGTCTGGTGGTGTTTAGTGTGTAGTCCAGTTACCTGAGTTTTGAGTTCTCTCTCAAGCAGGACGTAAAGTTTGGACGACGAAAGCTCCAAATGCTGCAGAGAACACAGAAGACAAGTACTGGAGATGAATCGATACAAGTTTAGAAAAAAACCATCATCCAATCACGGCAAGTGCAAGCATTGGGTTTTGTGTGCACGTAGGGATGGAAGCCACAGTATACCCACCTATCAAGACATCACTACACCACTGATATGTATGTGAACGTGTATGTATTCCTTGAAGAATGCATGTTTTTCCTTATAATTTGATTTTTTGTAATGTACTTTATTAATTTATTGACGATATCAGGGGAGCTAGACAATAGTTTCAACTCTCTGACATAATAAAAAAATCACTTTTCCTACGAATAAATATCTTTACAGGCTAGCAATTAGGAGGCTCGATGAAGGAAAATGTGGAGGCTCTAAATAACAATGGGCATTCATTTCACGTTCAATGAACCTTCATATATGAGCCTTATATGAAATATGATAAATTGCATTTACCCATTGATCTTCTATGTAGTTTCTGCAGCCTTCCTCAGAGGGTTCCACCTTACACAGGAACACCTGCAGAAACAGACAATAAACAGTATTGCTAAATAAAAACTACTGTGGAAACAAGCTGAAACTACTTCAGAAACCACAAACTTAGTTCCCAGTACTTAGAAATTTAGGCCTTGTTCTGCAGAAAGATCTCACAGTAGTTCCGAATTTGGTTCAAGTTGGATTGTTCCCGTTTCCAAGAAAATCCCTGCAAGCGAGTTGGTACTATTCGAGGGAAGCATTGGAAGCAGAGTTGGTAGTACTGAACAATGCTGATGGTCAAATGCAATTTTAAATACTGGTAAACAGATGATTTATTAACTCACTGCTCGTACGTAGTACTCGCTTCCCCTTGCTATTTGTTCATGAAAGAAAACAAAATGCCAAGGTTCCCTTTTTAGAAGGTTCTGGGCCGAAATGCTTCCTCATTTAGTTTCTGCAACTTGGTGGAAAAGCGCCTGTCTGTCTCTTTATCTCCCTCCCTCTTCTCCCCAGTTCTCCATCATCAAATTATCCCCGATGTATATACAGTATAACCTGCCCCCCCAGTTATGCCTAGTATACACCAAAGGACCTTTGCTAGGATTATCACGTTAAGAGAGTCATCAGGAAATATCTTGTGTGAAGGGTTGGTAAGACTGTCGTCACGGCAGTCGTTTGATTGGAGATTTGAGGACATTTAAAATAAAAACATAGGGGGACGCACAGCGGAGCGGATCATTGTGGGCGCAATTGGGCGGTATTGTAACATTGCGGTAGCATTGCTCCCTTTTCCTGAACGAAACGGCCCCCCCCTGCCCATCTCAAAAGAAAACAACTAAAAGTTATATGGAATAGCGATAAAGTTGTCAAACTTGGCATTGAACCACAGCCTAAACCCGTCCGACACTGATGCACTGGGCCTTGGCCTAAAGATTCAGGACCATGGACAGCTACTAAAATAAATGAATAAAGCTCTCCTACATGTCATTTTTGAAAATACATGAGAAAAAATGAGAAAAAAATGAATGAAAAATAAGGTTATTATATACATATATTTTAAAAAAGCACCCCTGTGTTTAGAGAATAAACTCGAAATTTCGACATTAAACTCGAGAATAAAGTCGAAAGAACCTTTCGAGAATAAAGTCAGAATTTTGTCTTTAAAGTCGAAATTACGTTTTGAGAATAAAGTCGGAATTCCGATGCGGGGGGAAGTCCTGGCCACCACACGCCCCAAGTCCGCGGTGTCCGTCCGGGACCTCAGACGCAAAACAAGGGCAAATTGCGCTCAGCGGCAAAACTTAATGGCCGTGTTTGCGCCGTCGTACCATCAGCGCAATATCATTTGTGAATCGGACGTTGAGACGGTGCAGGGAGCGGTTGCAAGTGATGCGCAATTCATGGTGCCATCAGCGGCTGCCATCCATTCTTGTGAATTCGCCCCTTCGGTATGCAACAGCCCCAACCCCCGGCTCTGTATGATAGACGCCTTCACCTCCAGGCCGAGTTCGACAAGTAAGACTGAATTACTTCTGCATAAATCGAGACAACGTATATTACGGATATATATACGGATATATAACCCTCTTGACAATATATGTTACACCGTGCTTGATGAAACGCTTGAGATCCAAGAAGCCATGAAAGCCATGCCTAATGGAAAGTTCCCAGGGCCTGACGGATATACAGTGGAATTTTATAAAACATTTTCTCTCTGCCCTGATTTACAAAGTATGGATAATGATTCATTTTTGAATGGTCGACGCCCAGAAACACTCATCTCCCGATTCCATCTCCCGGTTGCTTGAGAAAGATAAGACCCGCTTCTTTGTAGCAGCAGGAGATCAATCTCACTTCGAAATGTGGACCAAAAGATTTTAGCCAAAGTCCTTTAGAACCGTCTCCGACGAGCGGTTCCGGACCGGATATCGACTGATCAAACAGGCTTCATCCGGGGGAGGCATTCCTTCGTTAACACAAGGCACAGCAGCAGCCATGGCGGCAAATGCCAACGCTGAGAAGCACGAAGCTGAAGAGCCGATGAAGAAAGATCTTGTAGTGTGGGCCAGTCTCGTTTGTAGACAGTTTGGCTGTTGTGATGGAAAATGCAATGATACGTTGTATTGAGCGGCACGGTGGCTCAGTGGTTAACACTGTTGCCTCACAGCAAGAAGATCCTGGGTTCGATTCCCGCCTGGGGCACTGTTGGCTCCGGTGGGGTTATCACCCGATCAGGGGCCTTTCTGTGTGGAGTTTGCACGTTCTCCCCGTGTTCGCATGGGTCTCCTCCAACATAAGGACCCCAACTAAAAACATGCAGGACACTTCCTGACCACGACATGGGTACACCTGGAATAAACAATTCTTGAATTCTTCTATTACCGATGAGTTATAATTTCTGTTTGTCTTCCTCTATGTAAACAAAGTGTTCCTTGTCTAAATGCCAAAGAACATATGGTGTTGCAACCTTTAGCCCCTTTAGCGCCGCGAGCCTGCAGTCCGTCTTTGATGAACTCTGGCGAGATGAGTTTTTAAGTCGGCGGTTAGCTTCCGATATCAGCAGAAACTAGACG
>OMKR01050092.1:0-10596 GCA_900302355.1 Cyttopsis rosea | reverse complement strand
GACTTTTAAGTACTTTTTTAAAGCACTATTTTTTCATTTTCAAGTACTTCACGCAAAACAAATATAATACATTTTCAATGTGATCTTTATTAATTAAAATATAATCTTTGTCTCATTGTCTATTATTTATATATATATATATATATATATATATATATACACTGTATATATATATCTATTATTAATCTCATTGTCATCTACTATTATAAGTGTTATTAATTATATTTTAATTATAATTCTAATTATATAATCCATGTCATAAAATCCATTCAGGAATTTATTTCTTTTATTACATTACCATTTGAATAAGAAAAGGAGATTCAAGGACTTTTCAAGCACTTCAGCACAAAAGGGGCATTCCAGTACTTACATTTCTGAGAACATAATTCAAGCACCCTGATTAGAGACATCCAACATGGTTCTACATGTCACTGTAGTAAATGAAGTTATCAACAGCAGGATGCAGATCCTGAGTCACGTCGGTCATTTAAAAAGTGCAAGTCATTCTGAGTGGTTTTCGGGACACAGCCGCTCTGCGAGAGGCTCGTTTTACTCTTCATTGGTCGGAGAGTTCGGTGTAGGGTGAACCTGATATCTGATACTCATCGACGATTCACATGTGATTGTGTGAGACTTGCCTCAAGGTTTTCCTGCCCGTACAGCTCTATGGCCCTCTCCTCTGACAGCCCGCAAGAACCGTACTCCAGGGGGGTGAAAACTGTGGTGGGGACGTTTATGTAGTCGCACTGCAAGAAAAAGGAGGGAGGCGGTTAGCCACGTCAGCACTAGATTTGTATCGAAAAAAATAAAAATAAAAATGTCGCTAGCATTTAGCACTAGAATTTAACACAGTGGTACTGTACCACTTCCTGATTTCAGTATGTTCACCTTGACCGCAGAGCCCCCGTAGAGGCGTCGTGCCAGAAGCTTGCCGGCCTGGATGGCTACGGGTGTGAGCTCCCACTTGCCCTCCAGGATGTCGCCGATGGCGTAGATGTGAGGCACGTTTGACTGCTCCTCGTCGTTCACTGGGATCTTTCCATTCCTGGACAGAGGAGAAAAGATAAACGAAAACATTGTAATTCATATATGGAAAAAATTCTAACTACTAACTAATGGCCTAACATTTTCAGAGTGGGCACATAGAAATGGTTTTGTTTGACAGCTGTGAGGGGGTTTTCACTGAGGTAAACCTACAGTAGCAACCAGGGAGGCGAACAAACAACAGTTGTCCACAAACAAGAACAGTATAAAAAACAGCATCAACACTTTCAGGTCTTATTCTGTGGTATACCTAATGTTCTAAGTAAGGTCTTTGGGGGGGGTTGGGTTCTGAGAGATGTTTTTGAAAATGTAGTATTTTCTCTGCATTTTTGGTCTAAGACTTTTCAAAACTCTGTTTTCCGTGTATTCGTGTGGACAAAGTAAAACGGAGCTTCATGAAACAGCCAACGTCAGGAGCTCACCTTGCACACTGCGCATGCGTCAGGAACCTACGAGCGATGGCAGATGACCATTGTGTCATTTGTCGTGTCCATTAAAAGTCTCTCCAACTGTAGGACTCGTGTTAGCCCATACAGTACAGGGCTCGACGTTAACGCTTGCCCTGGGAAAGTAAACTCTGTGTCCTATAATAACTATTAAAGGAATGTCAATGTCGATAGTAAGCTGGCGGAGACTGCGGGAATCGGCCTACTATAACATTATATACATCCCTGAATCGTGTCTACTTTATTTTAGTCGCAAAAGTTTATAAAGTTGATGAAATATCTCTGAAAGACATGCAGTGTTGTCCATAAATGGGACCTTGTTGGGAACTTCCAACAATGAGTGATTTCCTTCCACAGAGGCAACGTGGGGCAGTACTCCTTGGACTTGCATTTATTTGAGGACAGGTAGTAGACGCCACATTCTAACTTTTACAACAAAGTAATAACACACAACAAGTGTATCGGCTCTCATCAGCGATCTCTCCGTCACTCAACCATGCATCAACATTACTCACAATGCAATGAAAAGCGACAGGCCCTGTCACTACGGGATCTGTCCTGGAATTGCTTTTTAAAAGACAGACAAAAAATATATATATAAATTAAGATGAGGGATTTAAAGTTTTATTTATAAAAAAGTTTTCTTCAATTATTATTAATAAAATACCATTTTCACTTTAGATTTGTTAAATAAACGTGTGCGTACTATGCCATAAATGACACTGGACACAGTGCCAGTGCTTTTTATGATAATCATTTGTGTTACTGTTTGAGTTAATTATATAAACGGTTCAAACTGAATTTATTTGAGTCAAGTCATTATTGAAAATATTTATTTTGTTATCATTCATTCATATTCATTTTCTTCAAAAGGTCACTCAAAACTATTTATAATGAAATGATCCATTCAGCAGAGTAGGGGATGTCTGATCACTCATCATTCTCTCAGTTTGTATGTCAGAGGACTCCAACAAGCAAGGAAGGAAACCAACAAGCTTTTCAAGTAATGGGAGGCGGTTAGGGTCAAAAGGGGTAATGTGATTAAATTGCGTTAAATCATTTTTTTTTCAGGTTTCAGGTTTCAGGTTTTCCAATTGATTGCCAGAAGTGAATTCTTAATAATTTTAAATAATTCTTTACCTAAAATTTGACAAAGGGATTCGGATTCGATAAGCAGATTCGATACTGGATTTGGATTTGATAATATGTTGTCAAATCCCAACCTGTCCGGCGGGAGTAACAACTTTCGCTCAAATCAGTCACACGTCGCCCAGGTATATCAACGGCCGCCAACCATTTTAGTATTTTTTTTTGTTTTTTAATCCGCAATCGATTAACTTAGTGGACATGGCTCTCTGGTTAGAAAGTTTGTATCAGATCGAGAGACAGGAGGAAGTGGTGCTGCATTCACGGGCTCGTAAAAATTTAAGTGATGCTGCATTGACTGAAACGCCCTTTTGTTTATTTCTTTTAAATTTAGATGGATTGTTGGATTTATTTGATTAAGGGAAAACTGCTGTAGTTGTTACATTTCATTGCTGCTACTTTGCTTATCCTTGGCTTAAAATTGTGACAGAAAAAATGGATATCGGAAATTTTATTTGTCTTTTGTATCAGCAAGAAAGTTAATTAAAAAGACGTATTTTTCAATTAAGTATTGATCTTTATTGTTCGTCTAAAACAACCTCTAGCTAAATTTAAAAACTAAATAATAATGATGACAATAATGATATCTAAATAAGAGCCATTGAGTAATTGTGCGATTCATAATCCGAATAGCCGATAATTCGTTTCAATAATCGATCGATTATTAGACTATCAAAATAGTCGTTAGTTGAAGACGTATTTGGCGTCGGGCAAAAGTTTAATGTCAAGCCTTGCAATATTGAGTAAGAATAATTTGAATAAATATGATAAATATTATGATTGCACTGCTCAAGAAGAAGCTTACTACGCATGCTCCAAATGTTCTTCTGTGGTGTTTGAGATCAAGTTTTTTTTAACATATTATCGGCCCCTACTGGCCTGGCGTGCTTATGAGAGCGCTTTAAAATAATTTTTGTGTTCTCGTGTGGACATTTTGTTTTGTTTTTTACCGAGGTGGGAAATGTGTTTTCAGAAATATCCATATACGGGTGGACAAGGCCTGACTTAGCACTCATCAGGCTGTCCTGAGAATGATCGGGTCAAAGGTTGTATTAAATACCATAATCTTGGACAATGATTGTACCACTCTGCCAGCATCTTAAAAACTGCATTACACAACAGCCATAAACAGAAAATTTGCCAACCGGGATCTTTGGTTTTTGCGGGGAATCGAGGCCGACCAATAAACAGCCCCTAAACCCAGCGGCCCCTCTGGCTGAATAAATGAAAAAACTACTATGGTCATGGGACTGGAGCATATGACTGCGAGTGCCGTCTTAAAGCCGGCCTCACACTGCCTTAATCCACAGTGGCCCTCGCAGCCTTAACGAGTTAGCTATTCACAGTGCCCATTACATACTGGGGAAATGTTTTTAAATAACTTAATTAATGAAAATAGAATACATGAAAAGCAACACAACCTTTGTTACTTACAAAGCCAACACTGCTACACTTAAATTGAACACACACACGCCCCCAGCCGAGAGCCATGGGATGGCAAAACTGCTGAATCACTGTGACTGTGGAAAGTCTTAAAGGGACACACACCTCTCCTGACGCGACACTGACATGTGGAAATGACAAGTATGAAAGCATGGAAAAAAAAGTAGGGATGAACTGATCATGATTCTTCATGGCCGATTTCAATTGCCATTATTTTGCAAATGGCAAATGGGCCAATTCCAATAGCCGATTTTTTTCCTTTTTTTTTTTTAAGAAACAGACAAGAAAGAATACCTGAATAAGATGTTTCTCTTTAACAGACCAAACTGACCTTAAAAAAAACCATATATATATCTGTAGCCATGTGAAATTAGATACATACATGTAGCATCAGCAGTTGTTTTAAATTATATGTATAATTTCAAGATTTGAAGCTAAAAAAACAGAATGGTCTGACTTTGGCCTTGTTTTGGGAAATGAGTCCAATGCAGCTTGTGTGCATGAAGCGCAGTGGCGTCACTAGGGGAGTACGGACCGCACCGGGTGACACCATCAGAGGGGGGTCATCAAAATGACTTGAAGATTTTGTGCACTGTTTCAGCAGAAATGTATTATTTTTTTTATTGTTTTGTGCATACGTCCACATACATCCTATTTGTGCACGCAATTGGCGCAAATGAATGAGCTTTGTCGGCACGATTTTACAAATCGTAGCTTCAAAAGCTTTAGCTTTCGATTCTGTTTGAATCTACTTTAACAACTTGTTCGTGTTTGGTGCTCCCAAGCGTGGGTTTGTGAATTGTGGGTGTGTGAAGCTGTTTGAGACTGTATTGTGATTAAGGGCTATATAAATAAACTAGACTTGACAGATGGACAAAAATGGCAGAAATAAACAAAAAACAAAACAGCCAGTTGCCGATAATGTGTTGGGAGCAAAAACCGGCCGGTTCCGATTGATGGCCAGTCGACTGGTGCATCTCTAGAAAAAAGGCACAGTGAGAGGGAGGGGAAGGGAGATTTGAAAACTTACTTAGGGTTGACTTTGACCCCTGCGACGTCAAGGCCGAGCTTGTCTGTGCATGCGTCTCGGCCCACTGCAATTAAGACCTGAATGACAAGAAAGTGGCTTCTTCAGTTTTTGCCAAATCACTGATGAAAAATAGTCAAACTGACAGGATGCCATTGACGGTTTATTTCACATGACACCAAGGTATTGTTATCTTACAAAACAAACAAACAAAAAAAACTTTTCCCTTATCTAAAACAAAAACAGGTTATTCAAAACCGAAAGTCTGTTGGTTAACTTTTAGAAGTGCTTGCCACATTGGCAACCTAATGATCTATATAATTAAAATTTATATTCTCACTTTTTTCGCATTTTTGACAGTAAGTCAGTTTGTGAGGATAACTTATTTTCCTTGGTAGGAGTTTCATAGTATACTATGCTTATTTTATTTTGTTTAAACATATGAAAAATGGTTGACAACGGGGCAACTACACTGCAAAGTTGCACTTCAAGTGATATTCGAAATGTTTAAAAGCTGCTTTCAACCGTTTATCTTATTTAAAAGAGTACCTCAATAAAAGGAAACAGCAATATTGTACAAGTCATGTTGTGGGCTTTGCATTTCTTTCTTTGGGGAAATGGAGAATAGTTTCTGCGTGATTATGTTTTTATATGGCTATCATAATCAAATGTGGTATCGTCCCATTCCTAATAAAAATTTATCAAAATAAGTTAGGAAACGTAAAATACAAAAATAGAGTGTGGCTGTCTCTACAATCTGTAACTGAACCAACACAGGAAGCAGGAAGAGTCAGTAATGGGTGCCGGTGCTTACGTACAGTGTTGTACTCTCCCTCGATGACCTCATCGGTCTCTGTGGACTTGGCTGTCACCTTCAGCCTGCCAGGAGTGCCGGCTTCCAGCTCCTCTACCTGCCGCAAGCAAATGAGTGCACCGTCTCAATGTTAAACTCATGTCTAGTGGAGAAGATCAACACCACAATGAAATCCAATACAGCTCAGGATTCGGCTATGCAAGACACTCAATGCTATACACTAAACAGCCGCATGGTGAAACAGGATAGCATCAGGTCCATTTTGAAAACATGCTCATTTTCGCAAGTTAGTAGTAAGCAACACAGTCTATACTGCTTGGGTGCATTGTTGAAGGGTGAGTCGCATAAACTTATGGATTAAGACGGGCGTCCTAAAATACCCAAATCACCTAATCCATTTAATAACGGAAATGAGAATACCACACCTTTACAGGGACGAACTTGCGGAGGAACTTGACTCCGTGCTCCTCCATGTGCTCGCCGGCTCGGTTGGCCATATCCTGGTCGAAGCCTCGCAGCAGGATGGAGCGGACCATGACGGTGATGTCCAGGCCCAGACCTGCCAAGAAGCCGCCGCACTCGAGAGCCACGTAGGACGCCCCGATCACCAGGGTCTTACCGGGGCAGTAGGGCAAGGAGAACAGGTCGTCACTGGGGAGAGGGGTGACAAACAGACATATACAGACAGAGTCAAGTCAAATCAAGTCAAGTTTATTTATATAGCCCTTAATCACAATACAGTCTCAAAGGGCTTTACAATCCCACATTTCACAGGAGTCAGAACACCAACACATGTCTATGTTTTAGTAGAATCTTCTTTCAGTTCTTTAATTAGAATCTGTATAATGTGTCAATTTTTCAAAATGCCAACTTAAACAGAGAACAAAAAATATATATATATACACAAATAAGAGTGCAGACAGTAATGTCCTTTGTCAAGAAGGTCACCAAGCCGGTGGTGTCACTGCTAAATCAACCGGGAGTAATCCGAGATAACCCGCCATTTAGGAGATTGTACACCTATTAACAAGAAGCCGTAAAACAAGATTTCCCGGGGTAAATAAACACAGGCGAATCATTAAAAGATGTTCCTTTGGCGGCAGCAGGGAGCTACTTTGGCGTGCCGCTCTGACCTGGTGATGCAGTACTCCTTGTCTCCGGGAATCCCCAGGTAGCGCGGCCTCTCACCAGTGGCCAGGACAAACTTGGCCGCGGTGTGAACAGTCTCCTTCCCACGCTTGTTTGTTGCCTAATATCAAAAAAGATTGATCATACAACTCATGTGATAAAAAAAAAACCGGCCAAACTGGCTGGATGTTGGAAAATTCCTGAAATGGAAACTGACACCGGCGAAACCACCATTTCATTCCTGTCGCATCGGGTGAAACGTACCAACAAAATTGTTTTACTAGTGGTTGCAACAGCCGTGACTGGACAAGCGCCGCTGACTTTTGGCTTTCGTGACACACACACACACACACACACCTTGATTTTGTGTGGTTCAATAAACTCTGCGTAGGCGTTCACATAGTTGACGTTCTTGTCTCTCAGCGCCACCCTGTAGCCCCAGTTCAACGAGCCGATGTAGTCGTTGATTGCCGTCTTCATCGTCTCCCAGTTGTGTTTCACTGGGCACGAGAGGAACAATCTGTCAGAACTGTCGGGCCTTTTCTCAACATCGGGGCATTCGTTACGCTTTAAAAATGTGAGCTATTTTGTCACGTTCGGCGAGGTTATTAACAGTTAGAAATTATGGGAACTGACGTTTGAATAAGGCCTGGGTTGAAAAGTAGCACAAGAGAAGAACTGATCTGATTTGATTTAAGAATTGATCCGATATACTCAGATAAGGACGGTCTCAGATTTACCACGCCAGGCTGTCCCGATTTCCCCCCGCCGTGACCTTCTGGGCCTGTGGCTGATTTCTGATCCCTCACCTGTCTCCTCAATCTCCCAGCCAAACTTGCGGGCGTCCTGCATGGCTGTGCCCAGCAGGGCTGTCTGGTGCATCAGCTTCTTGGGGATGCAGCCGACATTCACACAGGTACCGCCCAGACCTGACCAACCGCAGAGAAGCAAATTAACAGATTAAGTGGTCTAGATCATCCAGAGAGATTCACTCTGACAGGTGCAGCAGTGTTGCAGAGGAGCACAGACTGCTTACCCCAGGTGGTCCCTTTTGGAGTAGGCACAACGTAGTCGAGTACCATCACCTTTTTCCCCAGCATGGCTGCTTCCTGTTGCAAATAGAAGCAATTTCAAAAGCAATGTAGAGTGACTTATCATTTTCAATGTAAGGAACACAGTGAAAAAAATGCTTTTCTGTCAAGAAAATCACGAGTCCCCCACCTTTGAACAGGCCAGGCCTCCAGAGCCTCCCCCGATGACGACAAGGTCGTACTCGTATGTCTCGTTCTCCCCGTTCAGTAGCTGCTGGAGAACGCCATCTTTGTGGGCCTGGCAATGGAAACATGGAGACTTTTACACTTACTTTACTTTGGAAACAAAGTGGTTTTAAATTGGCTATTTAAAACCACAATTTGTGGAACTAGTTTTTGGAAACCAAACCAAGTTTTTTTTTTTGTTTAAATTAATGAGTGAATTCCATTAATATGGAATGAATCCCGATCTAATGTTCTTCATAGAATGAGATATCCAGACCAATGGAAACACAGGCTACTTGAGTTGGGAAGCTACACATGCCTTTTGTCTGAAATAAGAACTTCATGGTGCAAAGTTAGATATAAGGATCTGATCAGATTTTACCAAGATATTACGCTCCTGATGTATTATGAATTGCTTTTTTAAATATAGTTATTCTGCAAGGGCACAATTCAATAATACTTTCTGCTGCACTGGAATAAAACAAACAAAAAAAGGTTTTACATTGTCCATGGTTTAAACAAGAACAAGCATCATTTGCCACATTTGTTTGAGGAGCCGTTGAGCACATTTTCCCGCCTTGACCATAATAATTTTTTTTACAATGCAATTGAAAATATTCATTAGGGAGAACCCACCACCCCCCATCCCACCACCAACCCAACAATAGAGGGGGAAAACTCTCATAGCATACAGAGGAGACAGGGAATTTTATATGAGCAATTTGTATGCTAATAGATGTCTGCCTGCCTGCCTAAATGCCACTTGAACCAAATAGGTCCCTTCAATCCCCCTTTTGTGGCATCTGAACAAGCGCCTTGATTGTGTTGAGCAATCAGTTTGAGATGAGCAATATTTACTGAAATATATGATGAAAGGGCCGACGAGTATCAATGAGCATTATCCTTTATTAAAAAAAAAAAAGTCAACCAGATGAAAGGTGAACAGCAGCAATGCAAGCGTTCCGCCTATGTTGCCTACCTGCATCGTTTTGTCACAGCCCCCAATGTGTGTCTTGTTGATGAAAACATTGGGAACCGTTTTCTGCCCAGTCATCTCCAGCAGCAGCTCCAGGTAGTTGGATCCATCCTCTGCACAGAAATATCAGCATCGTCACGATCAATCATACAACACTGTCGTCGTTAAGTGTCATATAATAAGGGACATAAAAAGCAATGGCCCTTCAAACTTGCAGTAAAAGCACAACTATACAAGTAGCAATATTTGACAGATAAAACTGGAAAAAGACGGAATATTCTACAGCAACACATTACATCATCAGAATTGCTCAAATAATATCGGAGCAGTGAATAAAACGCTGGGCTTTGTATGGAGTACTTATACATCAAAAATGATCGTACCAATTAGATCCAACTCCACAACGTTGCACGTGATGTTGAGCTCTTTAAACAGATCTTTCACCTTAAAAAAAAAAAGAGAAAAAAAAGGATGGAAATACAGTCTTAATGCTTTTATTTCTCAACAGTTGTGATCAGCGGCCTAAATCCAGCGATGGCCTTATCAGTGGGCGAGGTTAACAGCTTGACATGTACCACAGATCGGAATCTGTTTATTCAGCCAAGTACATTTCCATATACAAGGAGTGCGTCGTGGTCAGGGGTTGGTGCATTTGCTGTAGACATAAAATGCATGAAAAAAAAATTAAATTTAAAAAAGCTTAACAGTGTAAAAAAGTAAAGCAAAGGGCAAAACTACATTTTTTAATTTTAAGAACCTTTCACTTTTTGTATATTCTGTACATTGGTTGCGGGTATAAACAGAAATGGGAGATTGTGTACATGATGAACAAAGACGTATATAATGACGGAAGAGCAGGTCTAACCCATTACGCTGCCATTACTCAACAATTACAACGTTATAATGTAAATTACAACGTCGTTGCAACATGTTGGACAGTTATTGCACAGGTCGGCGTGTTGCGCCGGCCACCGAAGTCTATTCTCTTCCATTCCTCGCGCGCGCGCGCACGGCACGATGCTCGCCGCCCCAGCAAATAGCCAGAGCCCGGCGTCTCCTTCGCGGGAGACCGGGCTTCCTCGGCGACATTGTTCTCGTGACGCGAGACCCGCGAACGATTCGTTCGGCGCGAACGAAACGGACTCGGGCAGAAGAGTCGCATTAGGATGAAATGTGTGTCGAAGGCAAAAATAAATAAACACAATAAAAAATAATAAAATAAAATAAAATAAAAGGGGATGACACGGCGTTTTACACGGTTCGTATTCGACGCGATTCGCGCCTCTTCGCGCCACCGAGGGACCGACAGCTCCCGG
>OMKR01050091.1:0-17891 GCA_900302355.1 Cyttopsis rosea | reverse complement strand
CTCTAAGGCACATCCTGTTATAACCAATTTTGACCGCCTCTGGACCAACACCCCTCCTATCTTTGTCTGAATATATTCTTTGTACCAATATACCTGTTACATTTTCATGGTAAATGTAGAACAAATATATCTCCAGGGATTCCCCCATTAGTTAGTGGAGGTGATGCGTGTCTTGGGTCACGAACATTCAGACGCACAGTATTTCCTACAGCTGATCTAGGGATGTGAAGTACAACTATGACAATTTACAATTATTACAAGTGTGCTTACAAGTGCATTATGCCAAAAACCTGCACTTACCATTTGAATGAAGATATGCCACCTTCTCCATACAAATAATCTAAATGAGTATATAAAATATCCTAAAAGAAAGCTACTTCACTCATCCATGAAGGAGCAGCGGGCCATTTTGGGAATTGGCGAATGTAAACAGGAAAATGTGCCGTGACCTGATAGTGGTTTTCTTAAAAAGTTACTTAGTCTCGCTTTAAGTCACTGCAAGTGCTATTTGCATGTTAACTTCTCTTTATAGAAATCAAAAGTCAAAATGTATTTATTTTCCAACGTACCATGTTCCATAATTATCCAGCCAAATGCTAAATTCTGGCAGTGTGAGACGCTGTGTTGTGCGGAGGCCGAGCTTGTGTCACTCGCAGCACTTGTGCAGCCGGTGTCCGTACCCTCGTCTGTCCCAAAAACACCCCCAGCTGATTTAGACTGGTTGGGCCTTTTGCCTCTATGTCCCACTTGGGGAAAACACAAGGTTTTCTGTTCTTTTGCCTTGATGCTACACCAATATTTTGCATCATCTGTGAAAAACACTGAAAGGTATACTCTTATTCCTCAACCTAACATCAGTGTTGAGTGGCCACTGGTTACAAGGTCATATTGCATATGTACCATGTGTGTTTGTGATTTAGCTGATAAAAAAATATCTTACAGAATGTATTTTTTTTTCTAATGATCTACAGCCACAGAACGAGCACATTGAGTTGCACCGCAAGCGGCATGGCTACCGCTTGGACCACCATGAAAGAAAGAGAAAGAAGGAGAGCCGTGAGGTCCACGAGCGCTCCCACAAAGCCAAGAAACTGATTGGACTAAAGGCCAAACTTTATCACAAGCAGAGACATGCCGAGAAGATTCAAATGAAGAAGACGTGAGTACATGGCAGTCACAGTTCTGGGGCAGACATTGAGAGTCCGGGGATCCAATTAATTTGATATTTCAATTTTGACGTTTGCAGCATCAAAATGCACGAGCAGCGGAAGACTAAGCAGAAGAACGATGACAAAACTCCAGAGGGAGCAGTTCCAGCGTACTTGTTGGACAGAGAGGGACAGTCTCGTGCCAAAGTGCTCTCCAACATGATCAAACAGAAGAGGAAGGAGAAGGCTGTAAGTGTCTGCTGATTCTGTTCGTTTCAAGAGCTGGTTGGATTCCTCCAGCTGTCTCTTGTCTAGATCTAATACAAACGGTGTGACCCTGATAATCACCCACCTTCCTTTTCTCTGTAGGGGAAATGGGAGGTGCCCCTGCCCAAGGTGCGCGCCCAGGGCGAAGCGGAGGTTCTCAAAGTCATCAAAACCGGGAAGAGGCAAAAGAAACAATGGAAGAGAATGGTCACCAAAGTGTGCTTTGTTGGTGATGGCTTCACCCGTAAACCCCCCAAATACGAGCGTTTCATCCGGCCCATGGTAAGATGACACTGCATTTACCAAATGATTGTTTTTGAGTCACTCGCTGCACCTCCACATTAGGGTTAGGTGACTGAGCGGATATATTGGGTTGCAAGAATGGTTCCGAGCGATTGGCGTCGGAGAGCTTATAGGAGGAGATGCCTCCATGTGTGAAAGGTTTTCATATCTGGAGCAAATGATGCCCTCGGTCCATTTTTGATGAAACACATGCACAATTACACATTCCTTGTTGGGGATGTCTGTATTTCATGATAACAGTCCCGACAAACATTCAGTGGGGCGTAAGGCTGGGTTAAAAGAAAATAATAATAAAAGAAAATACTCCAGTTCAATTCTATAGTTTCAATTGGATACTTTGTTCTGAAGTACCAACCATTTTTGATTTGAGGTGTCACCAGAGTCACAGATTATACCTAAGAGCGATTGGGGTCATTAGACGCACAAACATAATATCACTGACGTAGCAGATGTGTTACGTAAGAGTCAGTAAAGCAATGTTACTTTGTTTACAGAAAAATAAAGGGGAATTGAAATCGCTTTATTTCTGTATTAATGTAATGTATTAATTTAATGTCCCCAGTCTGTTCTACATACACTTTGGAGCCCCACTGACATGCTGCTTCCCCTTCTCCTCCCACTACAGGGTCTGCGTTTCAAGAAGGCTCACGTCACTCACCCAGAGCTGAAAGCAACATTCTGCCTCCCCATCCTCGGAGTGAAGAAGAACCCTTCATCCCCTCTTTACACAAGTCTGGGAGTCATCACGAAAGGAACAGTCCTAGAGGTCAACGTCAGCGAGTTGGGCCTGGTAACACAAGGAGGAAAGGTCATCTGGGGTGAGTGTTCAACACGGCAAATGTTTATTTAAAATCCCTTCACTGTAATGACTAAATATGAAAGGTTTTCACATGTTCATCAGTCCTGGACCTAATTCAGTTTTAAATTTGGTTACCATCAATATATTTGATGCTGTTTTATCGAACTACTTACAAACCGTGTTTTACTGTCTGAACATGGCTGACTCATAAATTGCATTATTTATTTCTTTAATGCTGCTCTTTGTTTCTATTTAACAGGTAAATATGCCCAGGTGACAAATAATCCAGAGAATGATGGCTGCATAAATGCAGTTCTACTTGTGTAAAAGGACAATTGCATTACACAGACTGTACACCTTTGGCTTTGAATATTGGACAGAACGTGGAAGACCGAGGTTCAACCAGCAACATCAGAAAAACTCAAGACACATCTATGCATTTCATGCATTCAAATTGAGGAGCAAAGTGGTTTATGCAAAGCGGTTTATTACTGATGGCTTTTTTATATATAAATAAACCTCATCAACACTGGCACTTGAGTTTTCTTTGCAAAATACTTAATTTCATTGAACAATGTAATTATCGCATTATAAATAATCACATAATGTATAGATGCAGTACAGCAGCTTTACATGAGTAGTCTACACAAGAGATGAAGTGATAATAAATAATACACCTTAAAAATACAACTTTATTAGATCTAATTATTGATCAACACTCGGATCTTCTTCTGATTTTGTGCAATTTTGATTAGAAAGACATTAAATGTTGGTCAATTGAATTGATGGTCAACCGAAACCTATTGTGGATATAAAAGAACCCTATGTGAACCAAACTGCAATACCTGTTTAATTGTATCAATGAAAAGCATTCAACAGCCCAAATTTCCTGCCACCATTGCTTTCAAAGCTAACTTTACACCATATCTAAATGTTTTGCAGGCAATCGAAAATAAAATTTAGAAGGAAAAGACTGGAAAGTAAAGGGGGAAAAAGGTATATTGGCAGGATTTTGCCCCAAAATCTATGACAAAGACAGAGGGAACAGTAAAGGGCACAAATCACTCATCTGATAGCGGAAAAGACAATAAAGAAGATTTCCACAGGAACGTGATGTTTAAGAGCTAGCGTACCAGTTTACAATGTCTCCTAGACTTAGTCCCTATCTCCTACATTGTCTCCTAGATTATATCCTACACTGTGTCCAAGCTCCTAGACGGTCTCATACCTCCAAGAGTATCTCCTACATTGTCTCCTAGCTCATAGACTTGTCCCACATTCTCCTGGGCTGTTTCCGAGCTGCTAGACTGTCTGTATCTGTCTCCTCGGCTGTTTCCTAACTTCTACGCTACCCTACATTGTGTCCTAGCTCCTAGACTGTCTCCTAGCTCCATTTGAAACTGTAAAAAAATTGTAATAATATATGATCTTGCTTTACATTTAGAAGAAACCGCATCAAAGGGCCAGCACCATTTTCCAACTTCAAAAGCATTGTCTAATTATTATGATAGCAAATTTGCCGTACTACCCCTCCCACCGTTTTCAAGCCACATAGACTTTAAATATAATCTGTACTTTATGCAAAGTTTCAACCAATGGTTTATGGGAGTATTCCACGTTGTGCACCAAAGGTTTGGCCAAAAGGTTTCCTATGGGAATGAGTAGAGTTCCACAGCGATATCCAGTCGTCATGGGAACACGTGTAAACATGCCCCGCGGTGGCATGTCTTTGTGACGTCACAACTCTCCCTCTATAAAGCTCAGCGTTTGACGGTCTCCCGCACTGTCTCCCAGACAGTCGGCTAGACCGTCTCCTAGCTCCTAGACTGTCTGCTAGACCGTCTCCTAGCTCCTAGACTGTCTGCTAGACCGTCTCCTAGCTCCTAGACTGTCTGCTAGACCGTCTCCTAGCTCCGAGACTGTCCGCTAGCCTCCTAGTCCGGTCTCCTAGCTCACAGATTGGACAAAAAAATAAGAGTGCGGCAGGGATTATCTCGGCCATTCTGAATCATCAGCGTTTCGACTTTGATTGTCGATCAAATGACATCACCATGACAACCTAAAGCTAAATTTGACTGCAGCCTGAACGTTAGATGCCACTACTGAACTACATTAGCCACCGCCTACAATTTCCTACCCTAGACAGTAAGTCTACGAGTTATACAAAATTTACATGGATTTATGTAACGTACAATTCGTGGTTGGAAAGCTAACTCAAGACATAGTAAATTGTGATTGTTAACAAAATCGCCAGCTTAGTGTACGAATAGAGACCGCTTATGTGAGTTTGTTTCTAGTGAAAGCTTGTTTCCTTATTCTAGGCTCCAACAAAACCAACAACCATGAACAGGAGTCTTTGCAGTCGGACCAGCCAGCCAGGTATTTGTACCATCGGTGACTTTTTCTAGTTACATTTGTTCATTCAGCTTAAAATGGAACGAAACTGAACAAATGTAACTAGAAAAGGTCCAAAAGGTCACCGATCATTGTGAAATTGAAAAAGTTTTTAACTTGGTCAACTTAACTGTGCACTGTAGCTTTCCCAATTACGCAAATATGAGTACGCCACGGCCCTCGGTTCTGGGGGTATCTGGCCTAAAGTCTTAAACTCTTATCTCAAGTCCGTACTACTACCTGATAAGGCCACAGGTGCAAGTCTTTACGATTCCCCTCCCATCTCATATCTTCCACATCACATTGATTTTCACATGCACTCCGGTTTTTTTTAAATCTTCAGTATGAGCACAATCGCGCCTATGAATGAAAGTGAGCCTACGACTCAAGCGGCTCCAGGTGTATGTAGCCGCCGTGTGTTTACCGTGTACTAAGCCGTTTCATTTTGCAGCGGAAGCGGAGCTCTTCAAACAGCAGAGACAGTACCACGCGATCGAAAAAGCCTCAAGGTCATACTGCTTGGAAACCAAGGACCTCATTCGCAGACAGCTGTAAGCAGTAGCCCCCATTCAGCAACAACAGGGAGCGAGATTGATTGATTTATCGATCGCTCGGCTTTTATTCACGTGTAAAGGATCATGTACAATTTTGTGTATTGTACCATATTTAGCTGAAACTAAAAATTATTTCTACATCCCTTGGAAGGTATGTGAGTAACTGTTTCACCCAATACTTTTTTTATTTTACTGTGACTCAAGTTTTAATTTGGAGCACTACTTTTATTTATACTTGGGTTATGATATTTTCAAAGTAAAAGTACCTTTACTCGAGTGCTCTAAAGATCTCCGATAGTCCAAAAATGCCTGGGAATATTAGTGTGTGTGTCACTGTGTCATCCAGAGCCGAGCTCCAGAAGCTCCGTACCGAGCGCGAGGAGCTCATGTGCAACCTCAGAATCTCAGAGAGCCACTTCCACCGCAGCATCATCACCAGCATCGCGCAGCGACTGAGTGCCACCCTCCTCTCCAAAGATAAACTAGATGAGGCGATGGAGGCGGAGAAATCTAAACACGCCGCCTTGAGACAGAAGGTAAAAAAAAAAAGGTTTGGTACCTTCTGACCAAATTTCACTTTTAATGTTGCCCGGTGGAAGAGGCCGCCGGACGAATCCGCTGCAACCATGACCTTGACCTTCCACCACCGCTTCGTCCTCAGATTGCGAAATTGGACACGATGATTGTAGGACAGAGGGCAGAAAAAGAAAAAACATCGGATAATGTATTGAAATCAGAGCACAGAGATTTGAAAACGTGCCACACGGTGCAAGACCATCTGACCCGGGTTAGTGTCTTTTTCTGTCCGTCCTTGACTCCACTGGTGCGCCTGTTGCAAATCAAAACGACAAATGTACTTTCCCGTGTTGCCGCGCTAGGCCCACGTACGTGTCAACGAGGTGCACGTCAGGAACGGAGAGCTGAGGGAAGAGCTGAGCATCCTGCAAATAGAGAGGAGAGAGTTCCTGCATGTCCACAACCAGCTGAAAAAGGCGAGTGGAGTCGATCCCCCCGTGTCAATGCTCCCTCGTTCCTGATCAGCCGGGATGAGGAGACGAGGCGAAGATGATTGTTGTTGGGTGTTGTTGCCGTAATGGACGTGCGGGCTGCGATTGAAGCAGAAAACATTAGATTTTAAAGACGCTCTAACGCCAGGGTCGATACGCGGATGTTTGGAAGGGATTCATACGTAAAACCTGGAGATCAACGAGACTTTGTTTCTTTATTCAGGAGCAGCAAAAATCTCAAAAGGAAATCCGTCACCTGAGGACTTGTTGCACGGCTACCTTTGAGGCTGGGTGAGGCCTACTACAGTCCATCTACATGACATACATACATCTCAATCTCTTCATGTTAATTTGAACAATTGATCTTGTGACAACGTCTTAACACGCAGTACCTCATGCATGACCTCAGTTGGGTTATTTTCCCATCCTTGTTTTGTACACAATAGTAGACAAGTTTTGACAAAAATGCATGCCCCTCCTGTTGATTGGCCACGTCCAGCTTGGCAGTCCGCAGCAAACAGACAATGCTGAAGGAGAACGACGTCAAAGACCAGTCCGAGTACGTCAGCCTGAAGAACGCGCTAGAGAGGGAGGTCTCCCACCACTCGGAATTCAAGGCGTTCCTCTGCATCAAGATCGCCGAGCGCAGGACGCAGGGGTCGCGGGGGTCCCGGGGGTCGCAGGAGACGGGTCTCAACGGATATGGCCACTCCCCCAAAGCCACGCACTCCAAGACAGACACGGGTAAGGGATTTCAGTGTGCGATAAGCTCAGGAAAACACGGATGACCTTTTCTCTGCCTGTGTATATGATGGGTAACGTAGGCACTGTGTCGGAGCGGTGGTTCTCAACTGGTCGAGCCTCAGGATCCACATTTGTCCTTAGCGGTCAAACATAATTTGAGGTTTGAACCACTCCAATTCATTTCACACTTCACAGCATTGCAATGATCCACACTGCACAGAACGCGTTGACTGTAGGAAGTCACGGTCTGATGAGATTTGTTTTGATGCGTCATGACAAAACGCCGTGTCCATTTCTGAAGAAGTTGACTAGTTGTACTAAAAATGGACCCGATGACCCGTTGAGAACCACTGTTCTGTGGCGTACAGCGTTCCATCTCTGTGCCTGACTTTGCTCCGTGCAGATCAGCAGAAGAGACTAAAGAGTAAGGAGCCCAGGCTGGAGGACGTGGTGGGGGCCATCGACGAGATCTACAGAGTGACCGGACGAACAGACCCGCCCAAGATGGCCGAAGAATTCACAAAGAGCAAGTTCCCAAGCTACCTCTCGGATCTGTGTTCAAGTATTTTCGTTTATCTGTGTCTGTCTTACGAAAACATAACAGTGGTTTTAATTAGTAATCAAAATGTTATTTATCTTCCGTATACCACAGTGGAAAAACAGAATCATGCCCTGTTCAATTTTGTCAGCTATCAGCACATCGAGGCAGACTCCATCCGTGAACAAATCAATTTGGTTGGTCTCAGTGTGTGTGTGTGTGTGTCTGTCTGTCTGTCTGTCTGTCTGTCTGTCTGTGAGAGAAAGCTCGGTTGTGTATCGTATATCAAATATCGTATCGTGCCGTTGCTGTTATCTCACACTGCGTGTTTGGCCATTAGCTGCACAGGGAAATCAAAAGGGCTGGGAAGCAGGATCGCCAGCTGCATGAAGAGCAGCAGGCCCTCCTGAGAGACACCAGCACCCAGCAGGAGGCCATAGACCAACAGCTCGCTGTGTACCGCCAGTGCACCGTCTCAATGGAGAAGACTCTGGATCAGTTAAAGACAGGTACAGCGGCAAACACGTAGAATCGCTGACCCATCACGGTCATTCTGTCTGTTCCTCTCTTACCACGTCTCCTCACCTCCAGAAATCAGACGTGGGAAACTCCGTGTTGAGGAAGTTAGATCCTCGCCATGTTTTTGCTTCAGCCATGCACTGTTCCAACTGATTGGACTCACTAGTTGGACCTCTGGCTTGATGCTAATTAGGGAATTGACATGATTGACTCTTCTGGAGTGGTATTTTCCTATTGGATCCCGGAGTTTATACCTCCACTAGAAATACTAAATGGGTAAATGGACTGGAAAGTGAAAGAAAGAAAGAAAGAACAAAAGAAGGAATATACAGTATATACTGTCTAAGTACAATATAATTGCAGTGGCTCCTAATGTTCTTGTAGAGCTACAACGTAAGCAGAGTTTAACTATGGTCCCTATTGATAGTGGTATGACAAAGATACTCTGCACTTTCTATGAATGTCATTTCAAAGAAAAAGATTTGATTGAAAACTGATTAAAATTTTTTAACAAACTCTCCAGAACTGGAAAAAATGTTCTACACCTTGGAATGTGATGACTCTGAGATGGCAGAAAGGCTGTGCGCCTCCTCGGGAATCCAGTACCAAAACATCATGGAGTACCTGGAGCGGGTGGAGGACAGAGCCAAGGAGCTCCTTGTGCTGCAGTCCTACCTCAGGTTTAAGAAAATGGCTGACCACAAGGTATGTGGAGACTACAGGCCTCGTCGGTGAAGGCAGAAGAGCAGTAACGTGCCGTGAGGTCTGTGCGGGCAGCGGCAAATCAGAGGCTTTGCCGCGCAGCAACTTAATGATAACAGCACACTGCAGCGTATCCAAAAATAAATGATTCACAGCCAGGCAGCAATGCATTATAACAGGAGAGGGAACATCGTAGGCTATAGGCTACCACATAATCCTATATATGTTCTATATCGCAGAATCATTGCCCAACCACTTGCACTTCATACAGTTGTTGAGCAAACAAACATCCAAGTCAATACATGGACTTCACCCACAGTCAGTAGTCAAAATGCTGGTGTTGCTTTAAATCGTAAATGTATTATTAGGTCCCTTAAAATGAAATGACTGAAGTAAAGCCTCCAAATTGTACTTCCTTGGCTTGTTAATGATCTGAGCTGGCCTGTAGGAAAACCTTCGACCCCGTTCACACCTGGCATTAACGTGCGCCTTTGGTGATCCGACAGCAAGATCCGATCACTAATGCCAGGTGTAAGCACACCCAATGCGTCCTCAATGGGGTTTGAGATCCGATAGCTCAGACCTCATTCGGAGGTGGTCTGGCTCGCATATGTCCACATTCTTTTATGTGTCCTGGGCCACATTGAAGGACCACTCATCTGACGTGCTCCACGTACGCGGATGTACATACTCATTTGCGCGCCAACAGCGTCATATTAAAGTCTGGTCGGGACAGTCTCCTCATTACAGAAGTGTAGGATTTATTATTTACAAGTAAAGTATTTACACAGAAACATCCATTTTTACTCAATTAAGTCCCATAGCAGTGGAAAGCAACGGGGAGATGCGCATGTTTTAAATATGTTGTTTCATACAAGTAGGAAACTAACGGAAATAAATGCATCTAAATTTTCCATACAAGTAAGAAAATCAGGAAACTAAATAAATCTGTTCAGCCTGAACCCTGCGCTGTGTCTCTTTTGTTTTGATTTTGCCCGTGTGGTGCGTGCCAAGGTCTTCACATTTGGTCTCTGCAAATGGAAATGATGTACGTGTTAATTTGCATATAGAGCGGCGAAGTTGAGATCCGATCTCTCGAGACGCATGTGGAGACGCATTTTAATGCCAGGTGTAAACAGACGTAGATAGAGATGATCACTTCGGATCGGATCACCCAACACGCATGTTAACGCCAGGTGTAAACGGGGCCTTAGACTCGATACAACTCACTGCTCATCACATTTACATTGTTTTCATGGTACTTCATGCCAACTGATGATATTAATCATTTTACATTTATTTGCATACCTGCAATGCTTCTCTGTTCAATGTAACAATTAAAAGGCTGATATGATATATGAGAACGGCGAAGACGTAGAGCGTCATGATGCTTCGCACCTCTCTCCCCCCCCCAGGACAGCGGGAGCCTTCAGCGCATCGCTCGGCAGCTCATCGGGCTGAGGCTCAGAGAGCCTCGGCTCGGATCGACGTATAAGGCTTCTTCCATACCGCAGATTCCATCTCTGTGAGTGTGTTTACAGTATGTTAAGTAGGTAGAACAGACACTTTACAGTCTGGAAACCTCTTTGAAATATGTTGCTTTCCCAGGAAATGATGAAGTCACACCTAGTACTGACATACTTATGTTTTTGCTTTCATTGAAGTAAAGTGACTGTAGCTGAATAATAATTTGGAATATATAATACTGATAGACATATAACTGTGACCTTGATTAAGTATAGCTACGTCTGCCGTGCTGTGGCTCCTTTCGCTATTTTTCCCCAACTTGGGCCTTATTGAAATGTTGGTTCCCATCGTTTATAACTGTTCATAGCACGATGAACGATTTACTGTTGAGAAACTTACGGATGCTGATGGTTCTCTCCCCTGCAGCAGAGAAGAGTCACCGCTCGTAGAAGGGAAGGAGAAGCTGATGCCACTGGTCACAAATAGGGTTAGTACCGTTAAACTGTTTGGCTCTAAACACATTGACAGCATGGCAACCGTGTGCACTACATCTATAACAGTGAAACAAATAGTGATACTAAAATAATGGTTTAAAGGGATAGTTCGGATTTTTGGACATTAAGTTGTATGAACTACTTGCCAGTAGTGTAGTGGATGCAAAGCTATTAGTTTATGTACCAAGTGGTCAGAGTTCTGGTCCGGTTCAGAGCACTACTGGCAAGTAGTTCATACAACTTAATGTCCAAAAATCTGAACTATCCCTTTAAGATAGTTTAAAGGTGCAGTGTGTAGAATTTAATGGCATTTGGCGGAACGGACTTGGCAGAAATGGAATATAATATTCATAAGTATGTTTTAACTAGTGTATAATCTCATGAAAATAAGAATCGTTGTGTTTTCGTTACCTTAGAATGAGCCGTTTATATCTCCATGGGGGCTGGAGCCCCTTGTCCATGTTGCACCGCCATGTTTCTACAGTAGCCCAGAATGGACAAACCAAACACTGGCTCTACAGCGTTTCTCGCGAGTTTCACGACCACCGTAGCTTCTCCTACATGGAGCGCAATTCAATTGGTTGCAATCTGCAACCTCACTGCTAGTGGCCACTAAATTCTACAAACTGCACCTTTAAAGTCAGCTACGTCCTCAACAAAAGCAACACACCAATATCACACTATCTTTTGTTTTACTTGGTCCCCTTGTATTTTAGAACACAGTTCTTTCTTTACTATCTGCAGCTGTAGTTAGTTACTTGAGATGTCAAAGAAAATGTTTGCTAGTAGTTGTAGAGAGGGTTTGCACCAGTAACTAGCCATCCATTGTTCTCGAGACCTCTCAATTTAAATTTCCCACACCTTTGTTGTTCCCTTTGTGTTGACAGGCGAGTGTCTCCCATCCTCCCATGCCACCAGGTTCAGATTCTGTCACAGCTGCCCCAGTTTGCTCCAGCTCTGCCACTAGCTCAGCCCCTGCCTGCCCTTAGTCCTCTGGTGTTCCCTGTCTCCCCATCACTCCCTGGTCTTTTGAAATTCACAGTTTCTGTTCCCAAAGTGGGTCCACCAGCACGGTGCTGTTACATCTGTGGTTTCTGTTAAGTGAGCCCACGTTTAGTCAGTCTACGTAGCTACCTACCTACCTGCCTGTTTTGTTCCTGCGTCTGCGATAAAACCTGCACGTTTAACAATCTACTCCGCCTCCGTGTGTCTGCATTTGGGTCCATATAAACATACCTGTTTAGTAAAGGTGTATTGGTGACATTGAAGGCCACAAATTCACCGGTTTAGGTACATAAAATGGCACAGCTTACATGGTAGAAACTTTAAGGCCGAAACATACCCTACAGTCTCCAAATCTCTTATGTCCCTCATATATTTTTCATAAAAATTTTTATTTTATTGCTTATATTTAAAAACCGTACTTAACGTAGAATATTATTCTGTATATCAACAACAGTACTTGTTGATAAAATGGTAAATGGACTGCATTTATACAGCGCTTTTCTAGCCAATAAGGCCACATGCCTCACAGTGTCACAGTGGCAGTGTCGGCCATGCAAGGAGACAACCAGCTGGTCGGGAGCTCTTAGTCTCTACCTACTCTACCTCTGGAGCTACTGGTCTTATATCTGTGACATACCAGCTTCTTTAAATCGGTGCATATAGCATGATTATGAGGACGTGTCAGCGTAACATTTTTTTGAAAAGCAGCAACTAATCCAAATCACAGGTCCGAGGTCATCATTCGATACCGGTGTCGACAGTCAGAGGGAAGCACCCCATCCAGCTTCAAGCATCCACTTCCCACATCTCATACAACACACAGTACATAACAACCCCTGAGTAAATCAAAGAAGAACAGTGGCGGCCGGTCGATACAGGGCCCTAGGGCACCGCCCCCCCTAACGCGTCATAGTTGAAAAAAGTTTTCATAAAATATTTTTTATATCTAAAATAGTAAATTTGTATATAAAAAAGATGCATTGTGCCAGTGTTGTTCCTATTTTGTCTCATTTCTGTCAATTCTTTGTTATTTCTTGCCCAGGTCACATTTGCATTTAATGAAGGGGGTGTTTTTTTACTTTCTGTGATGAATATGTGCCATTCTGATTGGCTGCTGCAGGGAAACACCTTCAGAGCTGCTTGGCGAGACTCAACCACAAGCCAAATAACTTAAGTACAGGATGACACATTCCTCAACGTTTGTCATGATTGTTTGTGATTAGTCTAAAAACCATGTGTCTGCCATGCATATGATTTGACTTGTATACTGTATAGCCCCCCTCCCCTCCAATATCACCACCAGCCGCCACTGAAGGAAAATGTAGTCACCTTACACTGCTTACCCCTTTGGCTCTTCATTCTACTATAATGAGCGTTTGATTCACGTTTCAGCTGAAATGATGTGGAGGTGTCACTCAGTCCTCTGGCCAGTGCAGCACCACCCTGCTCTCCGGTCTGGGATGTTCCACCTGACCCCACCACCCTGCTCTCCGGTATGGAATGTTCCACCTGACCCCAGTGCAGCACCACCCTGCTCTCCGGCCTGGAACAATCCCACCTTCAGCACCAACTGTCGCTGCGCAGTTTTCTCAGGACCCGAACAGATCACGGATGGATCGTTGTTCTGTAAACACATGGATACACACACACCAAAGTTTAGTTTGAAATGTCAATCAACAGTCGATCAACAGAAAATTAATAAAATACTCACTTAATGTGTTTTTATGCTATAACTATATGCTATAACTTGACCAAAATGTAAAGCCTGTCTTTGTTTCACATTGGTATATACTATTCAATAAAAAAACATTTTTATTTTATTACCAATTATCAGATACTTATTTTACCATCTCAATAATTTAAAATAATGTGGAAGATTATCCCTGGACAGGCCTCCGGTGTCTACAGGTCTGTTGGCTGAGATGGATGAGTGCGGAGAGAAATAAGTCAAAAGTACTACTTCTTGAAGCTTTAAAGTTGAAGTGTGTAGAATTTAGCGGCATCTAGTGGTGAGGTTGCAGCTTGCAACCAAATGGATACCCTCAGATATTCCATTTCTGCCAAGTATGTTCCGCTAAATGCCACAAAATTCTACACATTTCATCTTTAAGTAAATTTAATAACAGCTGGGAACTTTGTCCAAGTGCACCCCACAGGGTACACCGGAGAAGTACAAAGAATTTATGGTATTATCAGATATACAGACCTGTATATATATAGGCCGAGCATAAAGGAGGCATGCTTATACATAAAGAGTTGAGCGTTGTCTTGTGACGACGCCCCCAATCACGTCTTGTTCTTTATACAATGATCAGCAGTTTTAGTTCGAGCGCTTTCAGACACTTTCACAGTCCACAATCCCCATTGTGCACGTGCAGGATAATTATAGCGGATTAAACAGGTCTGTACAATCTATTTTAAGAGTGAAAAGTATTTGAGAGTGGAAAATCAATATACAAGAGTAAATGAGGAGCAAAGGAATGTGGTACGGCCTTTACGAGCTGGAAAATAACAAGATCAATAACTCAATAGTGCAACCCTCCTAGTTATGTGAGCATAGATTATATGAGAAAAATTATGATTCATTGGTTACATAAGTGAGAGTTCATAAAAGGTCAATTGAGAATATCTTCTTCAATAATCACATAGATAAATGGAATAATCCAAATAAATCTATAGATTAAACTTTATTTTTTGACACATTCTGGGACAATTGCTATAGTCTAGTATAACTCTAGATTATTATTTGCCATAAATCACAAAAAAAGAAACAGTCTCCTTACCTCACTCTTCATCCACTGACAGTTGGGGGAATCCTCACCCTGGCTGTGATGTATAGCGTGCGATCAGTCCGTTACCATTTAGTGTCATGGTCAACGATGTGATTGATATGATACAGCCAAACTCACTTTTTTCTAGGGCTGTATCATGGGGAAGAGAAGAAACATTAAACATGTGGTGAAGAAAGTATTAACAATGTAGAAAAGTGGGTTTTAACATAGGGATTTAAGTTTTCTAGAAATATGTGAGAAATATGACGTTTAAAACGTGTGGAACAGAATTGGAGAGCATGATTACCTTTAGATTTCTAATGTTTGTTTTTGACTCTAGGCTCACTTAGGCTCACCATATAAACCAGGAATAAATACAGAATAGCTGTAAAGACATCACCAGTGAGTGGCCTCCAAGTACAGGAAGGGGGAGATGCCTTTAAATATCAGAAGAAAACAACTAAAGTGCAAACGACTGGGTTAACTTACAGGGACATCTGGATAGTCAGCCTACTAAGCCAGTACTGCAGACATGCTGGGAGCATTGGAAGGAGCCCAAAACAAGTTTTGGATGGAAAGGAAATGCAATTTCAGATGAGATGGGAGTCACGGGTAAAACAATATGTCCCAAATGTTCCAAGCATATAAGCGAATCAGCCAGATCTACAGTCGTAGTTGGTCGGACATTTTATACAAAATTATAACAAAATATAACAGAATAAAGCGGGAAGGAGTGGACATGTATTTACTTGGATTCTGGGTCATGCAGAGAGGGAGAGAGGGATTTAGGAGGTGGATGGGGTGGCTAAAGCAGCGTTGTTAAAAAATGACATACTTAATGATATCTCTGAGTGAGGCCATAAAGCAAAAGGAATTATATTGAGGATGGCAGTTCAGATGTGGCAAGATTACCAGAATGGAGAGGTAAAAGACATTTGGACCACATAAAAAATAAGGCGGGAGTAATTTTGGGTGAGATTCTTGATGTGGAATCCTGTTGAGGTTTTTTTTTTTAAAGCTGTGAAAGAGTGTGACATTGGCTGTGTGGTAAAAAAAACACAACAACAACAAAGAGGACAGTAGTGCAGGAGGCAAGCCACCATGACAGCCCAAGAAGAAGAGGAAGAACAAATGGAAATCAGGCGCGTATGCACGCTTGTGCTCCCTCACACACAAAACAAGGTCTCACGTGCAGAAGCAGTGAGAGCAGATAATCAGCATGGGGGCAGTGTTACAACACCCCCGTAGCCGTGGCCACCAGGAGCATCATAATATGATGTCTTTGTGACATCACAACTTCTCCCTATAATGCTGCGCGTTTGGAGGGCCTCTGCACAACGAGTTGTTGTTCATGGCAAGAGTAGGGCAGTAATGCAACAAAATGAAGAAGGAAAAGAAGCCCCTGCGCAAGGATGACATGCAAATTTGTGAAGCATTCCTGATGGAATAAACAAGATCTCATTATGCAGAAGCAGTGAAAACAGTTCAACAGCAGGAGGAGAGTGGTAATGCAACCATAGAAACCTAAGAAGACACAAGAAGAAGCTTGCTAAAGAAGAAAAAGACACATACAGACAGAGGCAAGAACACTAACAATTTCATCAGGAATTGTTTAGTTAAGTGTTCTGGCGGTGGGCTACTACTTAGAGGTGAGAGGTTCTGAGGGGTGGCATAGCCAGAATTCTCAATACCTGTGCTGAGAGGGTTAAGGACCCCTGAATATACACTCGCTGAGAATTTTATTAGACACACCTATACACCTACTTACAGGTATCTAATCAGCCAATCTTGTGGCAGCAGTGCAATGCACAAAATCATGCAGTTATGGGTCAGCAGCTGCAGTTAACCATCAGAATGGGAAAAAAAATGTCATCAGTGTTTTTGACTGTGGCATGATTGTTGGTGCCAGAGGGGCTGGTTTGAGTATTTCTGTAACTGCAGATCTCCTGGGATTTTCACGCACAACCGTCTCTAGAGTTTACTCCGAATGGTGCGAAAAAGAAAAAACATCCAGTGAGCGGCAGTTCTGGGGACGGAAACGCCTTGTTGATGAGAGGTTAACAGTTCAAAGATAAAGTCCAAGATAAAGGCTCAGAGGCCAAAGATAAAAAGGGAAAGAAAGACAAAGGAACAGCATATATATAACATATATGATATGATCCACTCTCACCTCCAAATACAGGGGACGAATCTGAAATGCTCATTCGACTGCTGTTTGAAATGGCTCCGTTTTTGCACCGACAACCATCTTCATAGACTAGATTGACTCCATTTGTGGAATAAGAGGAACATTGCATGAAGATGAAGCCAGCCGCAGGGTCAAGTCTGAACTGCTGGTTCAAATGTATGGTGTGGGTGGAACCGTCCCTCTCACTCGCTCAAGAAAATCTCAAAGGCTGTCTCTGCTGCAGACCTGGAGAAATTTGAGGCCTGGGTGGGACGGATCTGGAGATAGACAGGGGGACCAGAACCTTTCTTTTTTTATGACCTCATCTCCCAATGCTAACTTCCACTGAGACTCCAACCTATGGGCCTCAGGTACAACAAGCTGCAGCTGTTGGAGCACTGCGGTCTGGCTGAATGGTCACCTCCGTGGTGGTACTGGAGAACCAGACAACTGAAAGGCTTCAGGCCCTGCAGCCACAGCAAATCCTCTGCAGCTGCTTCAACGTGAGCTGTGCTTTCATACTGAATGCTCAAGGAGCAGAGATGACCATATGAACAAGCCGGACCCCTCTATACAGTCCTGTTCCGTTCTGAAATTCAGTGGAACTTGCCCAGCTAAGCAACTCCTTGGGCTTTCGGAATTACAACCTCCAACTCAAGACTGGCCTATTGGGGATCACAACTCTTATTACTGAAATTCCTAAATCCTCCTTTTTTTGTATGCTTTTTGCACCAAGATTTTGCTGAAGATGTTTCCTATGTGAAAATAGGCACGTGCGGCAGATTATCAATCTGTCAGCACAAACCCGATCATCGCAGAAAGACGTGTAAACATATTCAGGGAATTCCCCACACAGCCCCACTCCCCGGTAGCTGCGGCAACCGAGGTGCATTGTCATGTGAGAAAGTTGTGATGTCACAACTCTCCCCCTATAAAGCTCAGTGTCTGGAGTTTACAACGAAGAACAATAAGAAGGTACACACACACACACTGACTTTGTGTCGGTTACGCT
>OMKR01050089.1:15502-28197 GCA_900302355.1 Cyttopsis rosea | reverse complement strand
AAATTATTATTTTATTAATAAAAATAATAATTATTATTTTATTAATAAAAATAAATTATTATTTTATTAATAAAAATAATTATTATTTTATTAATAAAAATAATTATTATTTTATTAATAAAAATAATAATTATTATTTTATTAATAAAAATAATAATCTAATTATTAAATTTGCAGGTCTTTTTCCAAATGGCATCTGTGTGATAGTCCTCCTGTCGTAGTACTCTGATGACGTCATCTGATGTCCTGCATCATAGCTATAAATTGCAGTGTGTAGAATTTAGCGGCATCTAGTGGTGAGGTTGCAGATTGCAACCATATGAATTAATCTGGGCTATTGTAGAAACATGGCAGCCTCCGTGGAAGAGGACCCGCTCCATATATACATATAAATGGCTCATTCTAAGGTAACGCCAACACAACGATTCTTATTTTAAGGGATTATACACTAGTTAAACATACTTCTGAATAATATATTCCATTCTACACACTGCACCTTTAATGAAACACATTCTATTAGATTTACACTGGGGGAAAGTTTAAAGTAGCAGTGTGTCTCATGAAAATAAGAATCGTTGCGTTTTCGTCACCTTAGAATGAGCTGTTTATATGTACATGGAGGCTGGAGCCCATTCCACAGAGTGCGCCATGTTTCTACAGTAGCCCAGGATGGACAATCTACTTTAGTGTTTTTCGGCCACTGCAGGTTCTCCTACATGGAGGGGAATTCAATTGGTTGCAATCTGTAACCTCACCGCTAATGGCTGCTAGACACTGTACCTTTTTAAGAATATATTTTAAGTTGAATTTAGGTTAAATATAGGTTCAACAAAACACAGCAGTGTTTTTATAGGGAACCAAGTACTCCAATCTAATACTTTTTTTCTTCTCTCCATTGCATGATTTATATATACCTGTGATTCTGTAGAGGATCTTCTAAGCAGCACTGTATTTTCTTTTTTAGTAGTTCTGTTGGTCTTCCACAATGGTGTATGTGTTTTTATATTTCAGATCTCTACCTCGCTACTCGTGGAGAAGGCAGTGTTCACATCCAGAAAATGGAGTGTGATGTCTGCAAGGTTCAGACGGAAAAAGGCAGCTGTGTTCTACACTCTGTTAAGGTAGCTTCGCCCTCCCACACTGCATCGAAATCTGCGTTCATTGCAGCTAAAATGAAACTATGGTTTATATTAACGTCACATTCCTTGGTCCATTTTCTGTTGTTTGTGTATTTACAGGCTCATCAGGTGGAGGTGCTGTCCCACAGAGGAAATGTTACTTGTATGGGCACTATCCATGGCAATGTGGACATCAGCACATCTGGAGATGGTGTATGTTTAGAACTATCAGTGTGATGACTGATGTATTTGCAACTTCACTGAAATGTAAATGCATGGCGTTGCTCCATATTATAATATCAAACCTAATTTCTGGACTGCTGGGAAAAATATTGCGAATATGAATCCAAATTCAATTTTCAGTGCTTGTGCACATTCATTTGGGTCTCTAATGGACCTACTAACACACAAACTGTGAAAAAAGACAACCCTGTGAGTTTTTGTTTATTGCTATGCCTCGATTGAAAAAAAACGGACCAAAACACAAGTTTGCTGTGACACATTAGAATTAGAACCTATCCCCATCTGAGTAACTCCAACCACGGCTGGAGCGCCAGCGAGTGGACCCGCTGTAGCTCGCGGTTCGTGGTGTGGCACAATCACACTGAATCCGCCTGTCAGAGCCTGGAAGAATAGACACACAGGTTAGAATGGCTAGAATGAATAATCTGAATGCGTTTTTCAGCAAAACACTTCAAAGACCTATATTAACCTGTTGAAAAGGAGCATGATATGGCTCTTTTAAATTCAGAGCATTGGGATTGAGCATGGACTAAATGAATCCCATAGAACAATATCGATTAAAAACGTAATAATAGTTGGTTGCTGCTCTATTTAGAACTGCAGTGACTGTTGCTCTAACACAAAGTGGTCACTAGGGGGCGATGGCATCATACGGGTTAACTAAATGTTTGCCCAGTTGTCATTTTGACATTTATACATAATATATTATAGTAGTGTTGACAATGACAGAAATTCATTGTTTTAAATAGGTTTATCCAAGCCCTGCTCTACCAAGACTAACTGCAACTTAATGTAATGCTGTCAAGTGATTGGTTTATCTATCTTTATAGGCAGTAGAGGTCAAGAAGCTGCAAGGCACCATAATGAATGTGTCAACAGAAGAAGGCACTCTGAAGGTCAAAGCCATCTACGCTGAGTCAACATCTGTCTGTTCTTCTTCGGGGAGAGTGGAGCTCGGGCACGTACATGGTAAGTAAAACAAACCCTAGCACCTAATTTTACCTACGCTAGAGAATGTGGTTTTACCCACGCATGGTCAGTCTGACAGCATGACACATGAATTACATGGCTCATATGTGCGGTGTGTATTATGGGACAGGAGGCAGTTGACATCGCGGGCACAAAAAAATACCTCTGAGAGGCCGGCCTCGGAATTCTTAGAATTAATTCAGACTTCTAAGAAAGCGAAACTCCTGCAGCGCACACCGCTTCGTGCACACACACTCTGCTCCCTCTCCCATTTGGAAAACAGGCACAGGCACACACATGTTTCAGTTGAAAGCAATATTTTTCTTCAAAGTAAAATACTTGGTTTTTTTTTCGATGGGCCATAGTATGTTTAACGTACGATGAAATACCGTATACTGCGGTATTTTGGTAGATAAGTAACATACTGTGAAATTTCATACCGTTGCATCCCTATATGGTCAATTGTCATTTATTTAAAATATATATTAAATAAATGACAATTGGCTGGCTTCCTGTAAAAAATAAAAATAATCTAGTCAGCCAATGAAATATTAATGCACATATTGGAATATGTTGTTGTATTGTAAATACATTTTCTAAAATAATTTAAAAAAGAAGTTGTTAGTCATACTAAAGTTTTTATAAATATTGTTTTGACACCATATATTTTAACTCCAAAGTTTGAATTTTTTTTACCTACTACCTATTATACCTATATTACTGTACGCCAAACCTTTTTTTAAATGTTTGAGATTAATTTGTAAAGGGATGTGAAATAATAAAGCTGTGGCGTCAATATTTTGGCTAAAGAAGAGAGGGAGAGAGAAAAGGAATGTGAGTGTGAAAAGCCAGAGAGGATGATGAGTCATGTCTATGCAATTTAGGTTTGTTCCTGAGACAGAGAAGGGCATGGAAACAATTATCTTGGTGATTGCTAACGGTTAGCGTAGCCAGTAAAAGGGGCGCACTGAGTCACCAAGTTAAAGGTTTAGTCTCTTCTTTTCAAACAGTCATCTATCTGTAGGGATCTGTACATGCTTTAGGATGTTATTGAATCACCTGTTAATTATGTTTTCACTGACTGTTCTATTGTCTATAAGGTAATGCCACTGTGAGGAATGTGTCTGGAGATGTTATTGTAGGTAAGCCTACTTTCCTCCTGTGTTGTTGCTATGTAATATGAATAATTCAGCCTATTTCATAGCTGGCTTTTATTATTATTATTTTTTAACCAAATCTTGCCTTGACAGATGGCTCAAATGGATATTTGAAAGTATCTTCTTCCAGTGGAGATATTGATGCATATGTAGGGGACAGTGGCAGTGCTGAACTCCACAGTCAAAAAGGTAAACGGAGGAACTAATGGCAAATTACTGCTCAACAATGTAACTTCAACTCCAAGTGTAGTTGGACTGGAATACTTCTCTTCTTTTCCTCTTAATCCTTGTTCCTTTCCATAGGGGCAGTGTGTGTGCGTGTCCCCTCCTCTATCAGAGCAGGGCTGCAGCTCTTGGGAGCCTCAGTAGAGATCAGCCCAGAAGTTGCCCTCCATCAGGCAGAACACAACACGATCAAAGGCCAGACCCAGGTCACTGGTGAGTCTTCTTTATAAGCACTGGACCCCATGACACCTGCACATCACCACTCCCAGTACCCCGGAACCACACACACGGTATGGCACTGATGTGCAACCCGGGTTCCCAGACCCTCAAAAGGTCCAGAGATTGTGGGGGTCAAGTCGACTTGGACGATTTGAAGCTTATGTTTCCTAATGGGCATGAGTGTTTGTTAAAATATAAATTGTGACAAAATCCATGACTATATGGTATAATATATTGTGTGCTCTCTCTGCCATTGGAAATTAGAACCAATTCAGACAAAAACTGCCGGTAATAAATTCATGAAAAAAAAAGTATTTCATTTCAAAAGTCATTTAAGTAGGGGGATTGAATCAGGTTTGATTTAGGGGGTCTCTGAGGGGGAAAACATTGGGAACGCCTGCTCTATGGCAATTAATAAGAACAATGAGGTCAGGAGTGAGACACGTTATCATTCTGCTTGACCAGTTTGCAGTCAAACATCTGATACTTGAGCAGTGTCAAATGAATACGATGTTTTTTTAGGAAATATAGCTATGAAGTGCGATCTGCAAATTTAAACGTAGTGGCCACTATTCTTTTATTGTATGAGGGAATCACTAAGCCATTTGTGTGGAAACTCTGGGACAGTACAATATGTATTGGACTTTGATGAGAGTTTCTCTTTTCCAGGTTATGTGAATGGTAATCCTCAGACGGAGCAGCAGATAAAAGCTCAGGCAGCACATGGCAGCATCAGACTGAAGACACAGAGCTGGTTAGAGTCCCTCAAGCTGGGGAGCTAAGTGATTGATTTTATTAATGGTTGTAACGCACCAGAATATCACCAGTACAATTGATTTAACTGACTGTAAAGAAGGTCTATAGCAGTGTTTCTCAACTGGGGCTGTACCACCCCCAGAGAACCTCGGGGGGCACTAGAAGCAATATTTTTGAAAGGGGGTGTTGAGGTGTTCTTGGGGGGTTTGTTTAAGGCGAGTGTCCTGTCCTCTACCTCCAGCATCTTGCTGGAGTCCACAGTCGGATAAACTCCTCCCCATCGGACCTTCGAAAGTTAAGATAAATAGGCCTATATAACCTACCATAGGCGTAGAATTCGGGGGGTGTGGGGCACAGGGGATACATCCCCCTCAATATTTAGAACACATTGCAATGCATTTGTGCCTCCAAATAAAAGACATGAAAGAAGCAGAGGACTTTTATTTTTTCATAAATAAAGACATTTCCACCATACATTGATGCAGAAATTGGTGCATAAAATTCACCAGAATGCAGGAATTTCCTGGGGGAGAGTATGCCAGTCTTAACATATCTTTTTGCTGTTTTTCCTGTAGCCTCAGACTTTTTCTTTGGTAGGCTGCTCTTGTTTTCCATTTGAACAATTAATAAGAATGCTTATTGTTTGGCATTTATGATTGGCTGCTATTTGATCAATAACTAGACCCAATTAAAGTTTGAATGTCAAATTTCTAACCGTTGCATTAACACGTAAAATAGTAATTCTATTCAGCATGGTTTTTTTGCTCCCTGTGAAGATAATGATATTCCTGATATAATTGTCCTCAAATCTGTTATTTGGCATTCAATGACATGCCTTTTTAATGATCCAACACAGAATAATAATCAATATTAATATTCAGGGAAGGCAATTAGCCCACATTTTATTTGATGGGGGGCGGTAACAGACCTGGATAATGGATAGGGGGGCGCTGGCCCAAAAAAGGTTGAGAACCACTGATCTATAGTGTCATCATTAACTAAGTTATGACGTAAATCCATTCTCATGTGTTGTCTCAGACATATATGGAAGAACATTATATAAGGAAAGACAATGTGAATATGTATCATGAAAAGATGTGATTATTTTTGTAAATTAAATTTAACAAAGTGCTCTACTGAAGATGCTGTCATTGAGTTGGTTGTTTAATATAATAACATTTTCTTTAATACAATCAATTATTATGATTTTCAAAACTTCTGTAATTTGTTGTAAAAGTAAAGTGCCACATTCATCTACATCTTACAGTATGTCATCAGCTCAGCTTCTGGTCTTGTCCTCACATGGTACCGACTCCTCCCAGGTACCATCACTCTTGCTTGCTCTTTTGATTGGCTCCAACATCTGACTCTTGTTATTGTATCCGAACCAGTAGGGGGGGTCGTCCCTGCTGTGTTCCCAGTACTGCACACATGGCTGCAGCTTCAAAGCCGCCAGCCTGAAAGAACACATGCGCATACACACATGAAGACAATGCAATACTGGAAGACAATGTACTTGGCACGTACATGTAGTTGAATGCTGTGTGATATGTGTCTTTACTTGGAGATGCCACTGCAGTAGGCCATCGTAATGAATCTGAGTGGAGGACAACACCTTTCTAAAAGGCGAAGGGAGCGATCTGTGAGGAGAACACAGCCGCTCACATCCAGCTCTCGCAGGTAATGAGCCCCAGCTGTCAAATACTGCACTGCCATGTCTGTCATCTGTCAAGACAGACATGGAATAATGTGGCATGAAATGAAAGAAGGAAGCACATATTTGCAGACTCCTGTGGAGAGTGTGTACCTTGGGACAACCTGGCATCCGCAGTGTGACCAGACTTCTGCAGTAGAAGGAGAGGGCTTTGATGGCCTGGTCAGACAGGGCGACGCAGTGCGACATGTCGAGGTGCTCCAAACATCGGACCCGCTTGCAGAACTTCTACCCTCATGAGGGAAAAAAAATAAGGAGGACAATTGGTGAAATGAAAAGAAACTGGAAAAAGAGGAAAGCTAAATTGATCAAACTACATACTTTGGACCAAATTATGACACTTGTGGAAAACTTGTACCTGTACTCCTGAGTCTGTGATATAGACACACTTGGAGAGAACCAACTTCTTCAACTGAATTCCCTCCAGAGCGGCCAGTCCCTAAACATGGAAGAAAATCAAGTTACACTCACAGGGTAATGTTAAAATATGTTTTAATGAAAATTGACATAATTTGTAAAGTGCAAAGTCACACATGCACAGTACCTGATCCTGGATGTTGCAACCACTGATGTCAAGTGAGGAGATGGAGCTGCTGCTCAGCCATTCTAGACAACCATCGGTCAAGCTTTCACAATAACTCAGGTTGAGGTGGTGCAGTTTAGACAACCTGGTGAGTTGTACAAAAACACAAACATCATAAATCCTAAGACTCGGCAGGAAAGACATGTGACAATGTGCAGACATACCTTTGAGCGATCCTCGTGACAGAGATGTTGTTTATTTGGCCGCATTGACTAATGTTCAGCTCCCGCAATTTAACGGCCGATGAGCCCTCAGTCAGGTAGCGCACGCCTGTATCACTCACCCTGTAACCATGGAAACATACATTAATTCAGCCATTGTAATGCAGGAGAATAGTACGTTTTACTGAGTGTAATTAAACACAATTTCTATTGAGACAGACACTTCTAGTCCACACACACACTTGATGCACTGTGAGATGTCAAGGTAGAGCAGGTTCCTCAGGTTGGCCACAGCTTTGAGGCTGGCGTCGGTCATCCTGGGGCATTCTGCAGCATGGAGTCTGCGAAGGCCCGGGGAGCTGCGACACAGGGCCTTCCAGCTTGCGTCTGTAATACGATTGTTACCTGGAGCAAACACACAGGATTGGACGGAGCCAGAAATACTGAGAAAAACAGACTTGGAATTCCCAAAAAAGAGTGAGACACCCCTCACCCTCTGTGCTGAACGTCCTCAGTTTGGCCACTTCTGCGATTGCTTTGAAGGCCGTGTCTGACAGATGAGGTGTGTCCAACAGTGACAGAACAGACAGAGAGCGACAATTGGTGATCAATGTCTGTAAAATAAAAGACTTGGATCAAGATCAACGTCTTGCTGTGTATATACAGTAACTATATACTTAATTTTCTTCCGTTAAATTGCATTGCACCGCTTCTTTTCTGTGCGGTGTCCAACCTTCAACATTTCAGAGCTGTTAAGTTATAGTGTCCCCTAAACTTGAAACGTGTCAAAAGCTAATGTACTTACCGAAATACATCTGTCTGACAATGTTGCCATGTCATTGATGACAATGTCTTTGAGTAAAGGGCATCCCGCTGAAATGTATCTGAATGCGTCAACCGTCATCTAGGACAAAATCGAGGACAATTCAAAGAATGTGTGTTTTCATGTTGGATTCTAAAGGATGCAGCTGGTTAACGTTTTCCACACTCCTCGCTTTGTAGTTAAGCAACGTAAAGCCTTGCCATCTGGAATCACTCCAGTGTGCAATCTTGGAACAGAGTGTGTACAATATGTTAAAGTTGATGTGCATGATGTTATGGGGTGTGCACGTGGTGAGTGGGTGGGGTACATGCTGGTGTGTAATCCAAACCCTGCACTTGGCCACAGCCCCCTCTCTTGCTTGCTCTCTCTCGCTCTCTCTCTTTTACTCCATCTGTCTTTCGTCCCCTGACAATCTTACCCCAGGGCTCATTTTAAACACTTAAAAGAGTGCGAGCACTCGCATATGTATCTAGAGACGCAAGTCAGAACCAGCAGTCTGACAGGAGTGACTCAATATACTACAGAAAACTGGTTGCTGAATTTACTGAAAGCCAAAGCTGTCCGAAGAAACCGAGAACAACGTGGAGGATACAAAACTGACCTGAGTGCAGCCTGACAGATTAAGGTGGATTAGATTGTGGCAGCCCTTTCCTGTGGTAAGGTACTTTAAACCTTTATCTGTGAACCTGTAGCAATAGGCCAGACTCAGGTACTGAAGGTTTAGACCATAACTGTCAAAAAACAGAAATTACATAATTAATACAGGGTGAAGACAGATGTGTGCTTAAATTCTATGTCAGGTATTCATATGTGCACTTATTCAATCAGATTAGCTATGCAAGTGTGAAGAGATGGATTCAAAACTGGCAATGAAGCAATCTGTACAAGAGGAATTGCAAAATTACTTTCAAAAGATAAATAATGTCCATGAAAAGCTAATAGCTACCGTTAGGGGGTTTGTATATAGTGTGAAATGCCTCTGTGATTTCCATAGTGTAACATGTTACAAACAACCATGACAAGTGTTTACTCGTGCGTTGCTCCTTTTTCTCTCCCGCTACTACAGTATCCCCTTAAATCGTTATAATCACATTTGGGAAGCCTCACAGTGGGCTCTTTTTGGAGAAACACAAATTATGTTCCAATTCTGGGAATGTGTGGGCCTGAGGCCATTGAAAAGGGGTACAAGCCAATTGGATAGTGTAAGAAAACTGACTGGAAAAGGCAATGGGTCAGACGTCAAAAAAGCACAATCGCCAAACCGTTGACCACAATGTAAGTCTTAAACTTTAGCACTTTACCTGGACAGCTCCCTCAGAGCTTCGTTTGTCACAGGTGTACAAGAAAGGTTCAGATACAGTAGGTTAGGACAGCCTTCCACAATCCTCCGTATCATCATATCCTTTGTGGAAGGAACATAGATGGATGTTAAACTATGTTCAACATTCAGCTGGATACAAATTGCAACAGCACGTTAGGATGTTAAAAGAAAAAAAGCAATGGAAAGATTTTCTAAAGAATTTATTCACATGGAATATATGAAGTTCCACAACTGGATTTTGAAAAATAATATTATAAAGACAAATGTGATTCATGGCAAATAATGCAGCTCGACCCTTCACACGGCCCCTTATTAAGAGCTCACATGTGGTTGTGATTTGTGATTCTGCCCAAACAAATTGCAAGAAAGTGGAACCCTTTTCCTGTAAAGGATTAAACATTTGGCCATGTTATCCTTCCTCTCCCTCAATGTGAGAAATCCACAGCATAATACTTACAGTGACATTTGAGCATTCTGAAATATTGAGTTCCTGAAGGTTTCTGCATTCACCTGATATTGAAAGAGGGAGAATAAAGCAATACAAAGTCATAGTACAGTATTTCCTGTACATCAACTCACCATCAACTAGTCAATGTTACTGTTCATTAAGTATCAACTTAATATTGTCTGTACACCAAATCCAAACCTAAACTTACCCATCTCAACTGTACACTTAAACTTGACCATCTTAACCATATAGCAACCAGACCTAAGGTTAAGGGAGTCTGATTGATAGACTTGTTTATCAAACTGATAGTGTGGTACCGTTTGGTTTATACATTTGACAAGTTGATTCTAAGTTAAGTATTAGCATTGGCTCAATTGTAAGATAACTTATAGTCAGTTTATACAGAGTTGAGTATTTACATTGGACTATTTCTGTATAGTTTGTACAAGATAACTCATATAGTTTCTAGGTAGTGATGATACTTTGTCATTCAGCAGCCTCTCTGACTTGTCTTTATTGTAATACGATCAAGTATGCGAGAAATTTCCGCTCGTCTTGATGTGGAACTGATTGTTTCAAGGCTTCCTTCCAGACTTGCACTGTACCCTATATGTTGTCTCTCCCGCAGCCTGCAGGGTACACTACTATAGCTGTGTCCCATCAACAGTAACACAGTTGACCATCTGGCCTCTTGCTTCTGTTTCAAAGTCTCTTCTGCGAGGACTTTCATCATAAACCGCTGCTTCGGTGTAAGCTCTTTCCGCTGAGAAGACAATCCCAGTCGTGCTCAGGATGCACGTGGTCTCCTCTCTCTTTTGGGCCCTGCTGGTCCTGCTGCTGGTATCACCCATCGAGATGAGAAGGCCAGGGAGGGGTCGAGGGCACATGCGAGCAAGGCACAGCCTTACCCGAGACAGGTAGAGATCAATTTCACTTACACACTGGGGCAGTGATCGATTTGATTTGGAGAAATTATACCACACGTCACACAAAATGCCAGAGGCCAGGTATGAAACATGACGCACCATTTTGTTTTTCAATACCATGGCAGGATAAAAGGCAGCAAACGCCACAGCAGATCTGGCCCCAGCAGACTTGCACCAGCTGAGTGCAAGGAGTCCATAGAATCTGGGGACGTCTTTCTGGACTGTCAGGACCGACGTCTGACCACAGTCCCCATCTCCGATATCTGGACCCAGGAACCCAAACATCTCCTTCTCGCCCGTAACCGGATAAGGATCCTTCGTGATGGGGCCTTCTTGGGGTTTGAGGGCTTAATGAGTCTGGACCTGCAGCAGAACCAGGTCTCTTTGGTGGAGGAAGGTGCCTTCCAGGGCCTGACAAACCTCAAAACCCTGCTTTTACAGCACAACAAACTGGGCACGCTCAGTGAGGAGGCCCTCATCCCCATGCCAAACCTGCGCTACCTCCGTCTCCATGACAACCCCTGGAATTGTGTTTGCCCGCTTGATAGTCTCGTACGGACCCTGCAGGTTCCAAGCAACCGTAATCTAGGAAACTACGCCAGGTGAAAGACTGCAATTACAGCAATAGCTAAATACACAATCTATTTTACACAAAGTCGTAATGTATCTCTTGGATTATGAGATGTCTAACATCACCGTGTTCTAAGTCCATTTCTTCTGCCAGGTGTCAAGAGCCTATCAGGCTGAAAGGCAAAAAGTTGAAACGGATGGACCCTGAGTTGCTGTGCCAGGAGTCAGACCCCATTGCAGGCCCTCAGGGCGACCAAACGGACCCCTCAGGCTCTCTCGATCCTATTCCACTGCGGACCAAACTAGAGGCAACCACCTCCTGTCACATCTACCTATTCCCCGAACCTCGGTTGGACTGCAGTAGTAGAGGTTTCTTTACAAACAGTGTTTTTATTTTCACAATTTCATCATATTCATCGCAGTCTATTATGCAAAACTGTGCAAACAAAACATATGTTTGTGTGTGTACTAATAGGTCATGTCTTCCACAACAGTAGGGTTAGGAAAAAATAACTATATATATATATATATTTCACAGAACAAAAATGATTAACTAGCCCACGCATTAAAACCGCAGGAGTGACAAACCTCCGTTTCAGAGTGTTTTCAGAGCCAGATAGATTTGGCAAGAAAAGATGGTTGACTTGGCAGTAGTTTTCCATCAAATATTTGGGCTACAGATTCCTTAAGATTTCATAACTCATAGTTTCATAGTTCACCCTTTCCCCAAAAAGTTAGCAAAGTACTTGCAGGGTAGGGCTTTGTCACAACATGTGACATTACAGTGAAAGGCAGAGCTTGAATCTGTGTTTATGCCATTTTTCCATTAGCTTCACCGATAGAATGTATGGTGCCCATGGGAATATCAAACCTCTTCCATAATCTGCGCAAACAGAGAAACTTGCATAGCAGAGATGAAACTGGAATGGCCCCAGTGAAAGAAAAATCATGACCCCAAACATTGAACTAAAGAATAAACGGCATACGTATGAAGAGTTCTATATGGAGTTATTAGATTACAGCATGACCTTGAACAAGTGGGTACGAAAAATAATCATAATTATAGATTAATATTTATATTAGTTGACTAATCACTCATCTCTTTTAAGGTCTAAAAGAGGTTCCGACAGGCATCCCAGAGGAAATTGTTCACATGGACTTGTCGGATAATTCCATTCACCACCTCAGGGCCAGAGATTTTCATGAAGCCAGGAGCCTCAGGACACTCAACCTCAGAAACAACAATCTGCAGCAAATGGAAAGAGGTACATACTGTATATTATATGTATCTATACAATAAATATCTCCAAATAACCAGGGAATACAGAGTTTATTTAATCACAAACCTTTCTATCCAAGCCTCTCTGTCAGGCCTCCTGCACCTCCGTGAGCTCGACCTGTCTGACAACAGCCTGCATTTTGTCCAGTACGGGGTTCTTGAGGACCTCTACTTCCTGTCCAA
>OMKR01050089.1:0-15473 GCA_900302355.1 Cyttopsis rosea | reverse complement strand
GGGGGGGGGGGGGGGGGCTTCTGCTTCTAAACTTATACCATCCAAGTTTTGTTTGACACCAATGCAAACATACTGAATGCATAACCTTTCCAGCATCCACTACATGGTGTACTGGCTGCGTCTGCACCCGGTGGTGAAGCATACTGGCCTGCTGTGCCGCTCGCCTCCGGAGCACACCGGGGAGAGTGTGGAGAAGTACGTGAACTCGTACAACAGAGCATGCCCTAAGGACAGGCATGGCCAGGTGGCTCAGGAAGAGACGGACCCCGAGTCCTGGAACACACTGCTAGAGCTGCAGGGAGAGCCGGAGGAGGAGCTGGAGGCGAGCCACTTGAGAGGGCCGCAGAAATACCAGATCTTCCGGCTGTCTTAACTGAACATTTAAAGCTCACAAAAGGCTCTTCATTTTCCCTTGCCAACATCTTTGATCAGTCTGTATCAGATGGAGAAACTTAAAGTACGGCTTTTAATGTTTACGTCAGTGTTGATTTTTTCATAAAAATATAAGAGCTATATCAACTTTTTGAGTATTATGTAAATGGTTGACAATAGAGAACAGCTATTTGGAAAATATGTGAATATGGCATGTCGACAGAATATGAGATACTCACTGATGAACATTAGACTATGCCAAGTCAGGGACGTGCAGCCACGCAAGTTGAGGTGAATAATAAACGGCCGGTACTTCTGTAGAACCTGCTTGACTGTGCTGTCTGTTATCCAGGTTTTCTCTTCGGAACAGTTCACCTGCAGAAGCCAAACACTTGGTAGAATCATCAGCTTTAAAAAAAAATGTTTTAGTCCAATTGTTGTTAGAGTCTAAGTCAAAATAAAAACTAAATCTGAATCAAATACACATCCATCCACTGTTTCTATTATTCAGCAAGATGTTAGCTACAGACCTGACTCCACAGTGAGCCTGACTGGCTGATGATGGCGTTCCATGTGCAACATACTTCAGCACAGTGCAGCCAGTCTCGCAGTTGTAGATACTTAAAGATCTGAAAGCAAACAAACATACAGATATACATATACAACACATGTGTCAAGTCATTGCAGATTACTTTTCAATTGCAAATTATTTGTCGTCTAAATTCTTGACTGTGCCAGAAGTACGATTCTTTTTTTCAAACCTGTTAATCCAAATAGAAGTGAATAGTAAAGACATGAATGTTGATGGCAGGAAATGACCCCATGCTTTTAGTGTGAGATGAAGGGTTTTCTCTTAGAGAATGTTGTTTAGCCAAACAAGAGGATATCTACATTGTCCAGTGGTCATTGCCATCGGTTTTTTACCTAACATAGTCACGCTGGGGAGATATTTATTGAGGCGTGTTGGATAAAAACAGAACAATTAATGCCAAGACAACATGTGCCAGAACACTGTATAAACTATCTAGAACAAACAAGCTTCTGCGACTGGCTGTTCTAGTAATATTAGAACAAGATTACACATTCATTCTAGATTTAAAACATGTGATACAAGCAATACACAGAAGCACTAGAACAATAGAAATATCACATTTAATAATTATTCATATAGAACAAGCCCACAATGTAAACACTGATCATTTTTTAAACTTCTTTCCCAGTATGAAATGTGTAGAAAACGCTGGGGCACCAGTCTTTAAACAAACATAGTCTGTGATAGATTACGAAGGAAAGAGTTGTAAATATTTCCCATACCATGATAATTGGAAATAGGCTGTAATAGACCATAATTAACTCCAAATGACTTTCATCAACTCCTCACAGGGAGAGAGAGTCTGTTTACAGTGTAGTCCACTTTAAGTGCAACAGACATGACATCACTTATAACCGCCTGCAGGGAAAGAAAGTTGAATTGCAACAAACGCGGGTCCATCTTTTTGGAAGTAAACTAATCAGTGTAATGGAAGGCGCGGTAAACAACAAGGGAAAACTGGAACTGAGGGGATGGTAAGATTCTTTGTCATCATCGGTTGAAATGAAACACGAGACGTTAGAAATGGGGAGTGGTGTTGGCAGCGTACCTTTAACGAAAGTTTCCCGGGAAGCATCGAAAGACCATCACATCCGTCCCCAATTTGGCGGCAATTGTCGGCCATTTCCGAGAAGCCCTTCTCCACCTTCTGAGAGATAGAAATGCAGACACAGACGCATACAGCACCGTATAAATCACAATGTAAGGCTTTACAGAGCCTGCTTTCCATCAGTCGTCTCAGTGCCTCCGTCCCTCAAAGTACTCCCTCGTCCTCTTGGAGTCCTTCACAGCGAAGCCCCACGCAAGGATGGCGCGCTTACATCGCACGGCGCGGGCAACCCTCTCAAGTGTCTCAACCGCAGCTGAGTTGAAAAGAAATCCCAATGTGAATGAAAGGAATCACAAAAAGCCGAATTACTGGTGTCGTGTCTGAGGTGAGATATCCGTAACTAGATCACCCATCACACATTGAAATGATCTACGTTCAATCTTCAAATAGTAGGTTTGGTTACAAAGTTACACAATGAGAATATAGAGGACAAAATGAGTTAGAAAATGCAAATGATTTTCGTTTTGGTGTTCTTTAGTAGTTTAGTTTATCTTCTCGGAAAATAAATATAAAAAAAATTCACAACAGATGCTGTATATGCCACCCAATGGTAAATGCCCTATAATTCTTGTCTCAGACAATTCAGTCACGGACCAGATGTGTCCCAGCTTGTCTGGCTACCTTACCCGCTCGTGTCCTCTTCCTGAACTTTAGCCAGTTCATCCAGTTGATGAGTGCTAGACACTGGTGTTTCCTCTCAAAATGCTTCTTGGCAATATCCATCTTCAGAGTCAGCTCGATCGAAGCCATCTTCCTCTGCGCAACGTACGTCTTCCAACCTCTGTAACCACCCGCAAACAGAGCTCGTCAAAAGGTCAGTCACCCAGGAAACTGGATATAAGGGCACATAGTTAGAAGAAACTTAAGATTTCACCAATTCTTCCTTAATGAAAGTTCCTGCATAAGACACTTCTAAAAGATGTCTCAAGTAAAGGAGCTCTATAAATATAAAGTATATTTTCTTGTTAGGGGGACAGCCAGCCAGTTGTCCTTTAAACAACACCAACAGTTGTCTACCAGCCAGTGAAACAGAATTACTCAGGGAGGTGAAAGCGAACCTGTGAGATAGAATGGCCTATAGTGAGTGCTCTTCTTCCCCAGTGATACTGAGACAAGGTTCTGGACTTTCGCTCACACGGGTCAAATTTCTTCATTGTACTGGCCCCCGAATAATTGTGCAATCATAATGTGAATTTTTTATTAGATTCATCTTATTTCCATTAAATGACATTTGTCAAATGTGTCCATTTCTAGGCCTGGTTTATTGATTTAGTGTATTTCTTCATTTATTCTGAACATTTTAAAAGATTACCCTGAATGGAACCCTAAATCAAGTGTCAATCATTAGAATCTCCTGGAAATCAAGTGAATCGGTTATATGAACATAAAAACAACCCCGAGATGAGTTGGAAAAGAAAGCCGACGCTACACTAACGGCTCCACCTGTGTTTATGGAATTAGCTCAGCACCAGCTGCCTCCAATGAACAAACTTAAACATGGATTGGATCTGTAAAGTTTCACAACCATTCCTTGTCCTTTCCCACCATTGCTTGCTATCAACCCCACTGGGGGGATTTTTGGAGAGGGTGGAACGTACTTAAAACACTTGGACCGAAGTTCCAGTGAAATAAGAAACCTTCAGACAAGGAAGGAAGGACGGTTCTGACTGGGGCTGGTAATTGGAGATACGAGCCCACTGCCACTGCTACAAGTGAGCAGTGTTTGAAGTCATTCATCATGGTTCTTGCATTTGGGTAAGTTGAATAGTATCAATTACCTTGGTAAAGATATGCAAGATGCATTTAATTTTCTATTATTTTTCAGGGTTTCCTGGCTTGCTGGTCTCTTGGTATGGGGCTGCACCTGCTTTCCTGCTCAAAAAGGTAATATTTATTTTTAAACTTGGAATTGGTAACCAGGTGGGGTTAATTTTTCCATTTCCATTCTACTAGGTTACAATAATGCACGTGGATATCCTTTCCATGGTGATAAATTCAGCAGCTATGGAGATGTGCTTGCACCGTATACTTCTGACCAGCCGTACTATGAAGAATCTTCAAGCACTTGCCAAGACTGTATTGATTCGAGTGATGAGGCACAAGCTTTGGAGCCCCAGAGCTTTTACCCCACCCAGGGTGTTCCATCAGCCTATGTCTACAGGGAGGAGTTCACCGCATCTAGTCCGATTTCTGGTCTCAATGGCTTCAGGCAAAGCAAACTTGCCAACGGATACGGGCGGAACATGTACGTTGTGACCCCGTCTACAGTTTTTGTGCGCAGACCTAAGCAATCCTCAACTGTTTATGATCAACAACCTGCTGCCGTCGTAACGGCGAAACAAGCTAAACATGGAGTTGTGAAGGGGGTCCGTTTCCCAACAATCGGTGATGTGAAAGAATTTATAGACTCTATGAAACACTCCTTTCTGAAACCAGGAATTGATGTGAGTAAATATTTTCAAACTGCCCGGGAAATTATGGAAAATGAGATCGCTGACCCCCAACAGGTTGGAAAATCCCAAACTGATGGCTCTGTCGCAGAAGAACCTGATACTAATGAAGTCGGGAATGAGTCGCTGAACACAGTGTTTGAACAGGTTGGCAGCTACAACATGCCAAGTGAAGACCATTCTGCTCCAAGTATCGTCTCTACCTACAATGACATTCAAGACTCTGGCCCTTTGTTCTATCAAAGCTCAGATTCCACGGTGGGGAATCATGTAGCAAATGATTATGGAAGTTTCATGAATGTTGGCAGCCAACATGTAAATGACTTGGTCACTGTCGTCAAGGCGCAGGAGGAAAATGTTCCATCAGCAAGCTACATGGCTTCTTTACAAAGACCAGAACTTTCTAGCTTGTCATCTGGTCAGGATTTGTCTTTTCATGGCAATGTGAATATACTACCTACTCCCCTGTCCAGTCCAGCTGAAGGTCATCGCCAACATCCTAGTGGAACATTTGGAGTTCCAGAGGCAAATACCCGAGAGCCAGAGTCTGCACTTCATAATAAAGACGACAAAAACCCATCTGCAATATCTAATAAGCCCAGTAAACCACTACTCCCAGACCAGAGGTTGCCGTCCCGAGCCGATTATATCCCCTCTACACAAAACCCTTCGTATTTCGGCCCCTCTATTCAACACAATGGCCCCAGTTCTTATGGTAAAAGTCTCATCAGGCCATCTCGAGGCCAATTCATCCAAAGGATTCCTCCTTCCACTCCACAGCTGCCTGTCAACAATTTTGATTCTGGCTCAGCTTGGCATCCAACTCAGTTTCTGGGTGGTCAGCACACCAGCTTCCAAGTCGCCAACCCACCCACAAATTCAAATAAGGAGCAGACACAAAACAACTTCCCGTTTATTTCTGTTTCAAAAGTTCAGTCCAAAAATGATGTGACTGACAAGCAAAGTGATTTTGAGAATGGATTAACTAACAATGCATTTGGAAGCCATGGACAGCTCTCTGGCAGTGTAAAACCTCATGTTGCAGTTTCCTCTATAGAACAGCCAAGCAGGTCACATGTTGACTCTTTGATGACTGTGAAGCCTTCAGACTTGGTGCGTGAACAAAGTGAAGAGGATCACTACTTGGCTGGTTACGAAGCCAGTCTCCACTCTTCCTCTACTTGGTTGGCAGGACAGGAGAAACCAAGGCTCCTTGTGCAGAATCAGGACGCTATCATCCAGGAAACAAAGCATTTCACCAACAAGCCCGATGGCCACGTTCCTGTTTCCAGTGGCTTTGATTCTCTGCAGACTGGGATTGCATCTCAGGAAACGGGCGGCAATCTGAGTTTTAACTCTCATAATGACCTGGATATAAGCTCAGAACCGAAAAACGGCTTCGCAAGCATGGTCTCTAATGATAATGTCATCATGCCAGAGCACAATACATTTGCCCATGGACATGAGTTTCATAGCGACAGTTACAATCTTAATTCCATCATCGATGGCAACAAAGCCATATCGCATCTCAAAATTGAGAATATGGACTCTAATATACTACCAATGACATTTCAAAGGGGTGTGCCTTTTGTCAGAAGAAAGCCAACCAGTTTCTTAAATCCAGGAAGTTCTCAAAATGGTGGTGTCCCTGTTTGGCCATTCAGCCCACCTTATCTGGCTAAAAGCAAATTAAGAAAAGACCCCTTGACGGCAAAGCATCACAACCACATCAGAAGGGAGCCTAGAAACTTGAACTTTACACCCCCTAAACAAGGGCTCCTATCAGACACTATCCTTACTAGTTCTACCCAGAGGACGGGTGGCAAAGCGGCTCCCCAAAGGCAAACCTACAGATCAGGGTCCAACACGTATCGTCCAGCTCGGGCCATATATGTTCAGTCCAGAGGCTCCTTTGTGAGAGGCAAAGTCTTTTCCTCACACACCCACTATACCCCAACTCAGCTCTCTGATGAGGCTTCTAATAAGATATGGTCGCCAAAGAGCACCTGACCTCAAGTAAATGCAAATTGCATGAGATTCCTGTTGATGCATCTGAAAGGTACAGTGACAAATTAATCTCTTAAATGACATTATACTAGGGTTTTGACTCATCATTTGCATTTAAAGTGTCTAAGGATTGAGTATTGGGACATTAAGTTTGTATTTGTCCTGAAATCATGGAAGAGTGATTGGAGGAAATGTAATTGTTGGATCTTTAATCAAAGTAAATTATGTTTCCCAAAGTTGCTGTTTTATAATCTAATAAACTTCCCTGAAAATTTAATTAATAATCTGATGGGTTAAATCACAGGTTATGGGTTCAGTCTATATTTCCAAAAATATAATAGAAGAGTGACCACTAGTGTGAATCTCCTTAAATCCGATTTTTAGCTATGAATCTAATTTTAACCATTTATTTTACAGAAGGTGAAAATGGTCATGGATAGAATGTTGTTTGAAGGTGAGTATGCCAAATTAAATTTAACGGTCTTGATATTTTTAACCAACATTTATTTATATAATTTTTATAAATTTGCTGAATAATTGTTTATTGGATTTCGATAGGATCTGCTGTCCCTGGACTGAAGACGAGCCTTTCTGCACATAACCAATCAAGCAATAAATTATTATTATTATTATTATTATTATTTTTTTTTTTTAAGTAAACTCCAATCTTCTTAATATATCTTTGGGTATATTTTACTGATTCAAAATGTTAAATGCATGTGGTGATGTTTCAGGTACACAAGACCGGTGGCCGCCCAAAATTCAGACAGTGAAATACTGATTGTGTATTCAGAATTGTTTTGAATAATTTGGCCACTGCCATTAGGGATACCTGTCAACAAATGTATTTATTTTACAGGGAAACTGATCTTGAATAGTCTCCCCTGGGCATTTAAGTCATCGCATCATCATATTTTAGAACCCACACATGTATCCCACTGAATTAAAAAAAAAAAAAAAAATTCCTATTTCAATAAATGATCCATAACATTTTCAGGTAGTCAAAGCCGCACTTACCTGAAGCAGTAGTTTGTTAAATTTCTCCTGTAATAGGAGAAGGCTTTCTCAAATAAATAGGAGGGCAACTGGGGGGGAAACACATACACAAAATGGCCTGTAAAATGCAAAAATCTTGACATTTAGCAGTTCTTGTAGATAAAGTATAATGGCATGTGAACCGTACTGTACCATGTCACTTGTCAGCAAGGAGTGCTCTGCGTCATTAACAAACTTGTACCTTGAAATAAGTTAGAGACAGAAAAAAAGATTTGATTTTCCAAGATGTGCATGGATGAGTTGGAAAAGTGATGAGGCTACATAATTGAAATGCCTGGCATTTTTCATAATTGGCGGTGGTTTATCAACTCATGTTTTGCTTGCAAAGGTGTGCCCAAAGAATTCCTGTGCAAAAAGTGAAATGATTTAGGAATATAGTCCAACACATTTGTACTCATCCGGTTGAGTTTGCTAAATGGCAATGTCATGACGACACAAGACTGAACTGGTACAATGCTTTTTGAAGAAACATCCTGTTCAATTCATAGATAGAAGGATGGTCTCAACTGTTAAATGCATACATGGAAAAGAGGAGTCTTTAAAATGTCTTTATTGGAGTAAAAATACAAGCTACATGATGTAGTGGATTAAAAAATGTCTGATATTTGCACACAGTTCTTCAATAGACATATGCAAGATTTTCCACTTGGGAAAGAGGGCCACCAAGTGTCTGTCTCCTAGAATTTCCCAATTCAACCTGTTAATGTCACCCACCAGTCAATGTCGATATTGCAATGTCCCTGAAAGGCCATGAGTTTATTTTTCAGGAACTCAATTGGATCATTGGGACAAATTAGGCATGCAGATGCCAGTAAAGCCTGTTGGCAAAAAAAAGGTGCATTGAAGTAAGACAAAGACAAATTGGCAACTGACTGGTTTCACGTGCATTGGTGTGGTATCCATCTATCACTTTGTTAATGTAGTTCAGTGTTGTTCAAATATCTGTAATTAAGGATATTCAGTTTTGAATACCTTTTTTGACTTTTATTGTACTATTTCAAAGCATACTTTACACTATCGTTAATTTCTAACAAGTACTACTTTATTTTATAAATCAGGATTTATATCAATTGCAAGCCAAAGCAAGAGAAAAAATGAGGGATTCATTAGGTTAACATCCTTATAAATGACTGACACCATCTATACAATTTCACTGTAAATCGTTATCAGGATAAGCACTTTAAGGCACTTTGCTCTGTATCATAGGCTCTGGTATATCAGGGCACTGGATATGACACGTACTTTTCATACCTTAAGTACATCATAGCAAGTACTATACTTTGGCTTAAAGGTGCAGTGTGTAGAATTTGGGGCCATCAAGCGGAACGGACTCGGCAGAAATGGAATATAATATTCATAAGTATGTTTTAATTAGTGTAAAATCCCATGAAAATAAGAATCGCTGTGTTTTCATTACCTTAGAATGAGCAATTTATATGTACAGGCGGGTCGCCTTCAGTAGCCCAGAAGGGACAAACCAAACACTGGCTCTAGAGAGGGACTTTCGCATTTTTCACTGCTGCCGTAGCTTCTCCTACACGCTTGGAAGGGGGGGAATTCAGTTGGTTGCAATCTGCAACCTCACTGCTAGATGCCGCTAAATCACACACACTGCACCTTTAAGTAGAAATGTTTTATTAAAATGAGTAATTATGTCATGGGGTATTTGTACTTTTACTTAAGTAAATGGTCTGAGTCCACTGATTGCTACACCAAATGACTATATTTGAATGATTTTAAAACAAAATTAACTTAAGCTTAATTACCTGACATATTTGTGGTAGAGAGTGTTTCAGGATGTACTGTTTCAGAGCAGGTTCTGGCTCCATTGCACATTAGATCATTTAAGATTAAAAAATAAATAAACATTAAACAATTAAGTTAGCCACAGAAACAATACGATTTTGCGTCGCTTTCCAAAGGGAAATTGTTAATTTAGTTTACAGTAACCAGGTAACCAACCATCTAAAGCAAAGATGCTGGACGCCTAATGTAATGCTGGGGGAAAGAGTTAAAAGGGTACACAAAGACTAATCTTGGTACGTCAGATATAAAAGTAGTGGTTTTGAAGCAACTGTGTGTTAATATTGAATATATATTCATTTCCATGTTGGGGTTAAAGAGAATGACCCGTTTTTAGGAAACTCCGTGAAACCTTTGGTCGGCCACTTTCCTCCCTCTATAACAGCGAAGACGTGTGTTGACAAACTAATGCTGCATTCCATTGGAACTCGGAAATCTCTATTTCCGAATCAGTAGTTGCCATTTCCGAGCAAAACGTGTTCCTTTGCTTCTGTTCGAGGAAAACACGGATGCCCGCTGTAAATTAGTGTTTGTTTGGCAAGCTTATGAATCGTACATATGCACAAGAGCAAACCGTAATTTAGATGAAAATTGGTCTTGTTTTCAAATAAAAACCCCACTCGAAGTGAACGTTGGGTTCCTCGTTAATGGTGTGTGTCGCCACGTTGCTTTGACGTCAGGTCTGGTATCCCGGTAAAGTCGTGGCCGAGCGATCTGCCGCGAAATTCCGACTTAAAATGATGATGAGTACGAGGTAGGGGTTTTTCCGAGTTACGACGTCACTGGAACGCAGCATGACAACCAGCTAGCTGTAGTTAGCGGCTGAGCGTGTCATAATGAGTTCAGAGAGAGGTGTTTTGTTTAGCGCTACGGACACCTCGCTTCACCGTGTCGGCTAACTCGGCTGTCGGCTTCAGCTGGTAATACAAACGCGATTTGATTCATTTGATTCTCAGCTGGAGGACATTAGCTTACCCGCTAGCCGATGTTAGCCACCGGCTGATGGTTTAAAAGTTACGGTTACGTTTGAAACATGGGTGACGGCGGCGGTGGCGTGGTCGCCAAGCTCGGCAACATGAAGGCGCTGCTCGGCTTGGTGGCCGGGGCCGGAGCCTCCTATGGGATCTATAAATTTATCACCGGGGGAGGACTCAGGAAAACCAAGAAAGGCGTCAAGGGCGAAGTCGCCATACAGCCAGGGAGCCTGGTGTCCAGATTATCCGGACTGGAGGTGGTTCGGATCCGGGGCGACGGCACCCAGCCTGGGGGTGTGGCGTCAGGCGACGCAGGTACCCAAACTGGGCTAGATCCTAAATTTGCTTGTGTCCACTAAACGTATCTTATCTTATCTATGTGGAGAATGTGAAGTTTGACAGTTGCTATGGGTTGCTATGGACTCCGGTCGCCATTTTGGGAGGATCGCTTCCATTCAATCGCATAGAGAAATAGCTAAAATATTCAAATTGTACAAAAACGGAGGAAGGAAGGGAGAGCATGAAGGGTCGAGGTTGCACACAAGATGGCGGCAAGTTTTTCTGCGGCAGTTTTTCACCCGACAAGAATTCCGAGCCATCTCTTTACTCAAAAATTCACCACTGACATTTACAGTCAATGCGAGTGATCCTCACAATATGGCGGCTCGCTCCATCTATGTATCGTCAGCTTCAGGTTCTCTATACCCATCCATTCCCCTGGATCATGTGTTTCTCACTTAGGAAACCTTGACCCGCGGCACCTGAAGGTGCTGCTGTCATCCCTCCAGAGCAGTGGGAACCCAGATGACAGGCGGCAGATTCTTCTTACTTTAGGAAACGCTGCTGCTTTCACGGTCAACCAGGTAATACTAAAATAAACGAACCCGAAACTAGACATACTGGTGGATTTTACAGCCCGTGCGAGCTTTCCAGTTTATAGTTTTATCACGATATATATGAATGAGTTGTCTGAATTTTGTGTGAATAAATTTTCTGTACTACCTATTTGCTGTGCTGCCCCCAGGACCTTGTCAGGGAATGTGGGGGCCTTCACGTCATAGCCTGCTTCCTTTCGGACCCTGTGCCGGATGTCAGGGTGCATACTCTGAACGCTTTGAATAATTTGAGCATGAACATCAAAAATCAAGATCAGTTAATGGTAAAATGTCTTATTTAATCAACAACATTGTATTTTTTGTATTTTTTAATCTTTGTCCATAATTCACGTATGCGGAGTCTTCCTTCCTGTCTCTCCTAAAAAAATTGCTTGTGTTGCTTTCGTAGGTTTATATACCACAAGTGCTGGAGCTGATTGAGATATCACCTGTGAATTCTGATCTGCAGCTCGCTGCCCTCCGGCTGCTAACCAACCTTTCAGTCACAGACAAATATCAGCATTTACTGAAGGAATCGATCACACTTTTACTATCTCTGCTCATTGTGAGCAACGAGTCGTTACAGGTTAGTTGACCCTTCCCATCAGCTTCCTTTTGGGCCAAGTCTACATGTCATATAATACATCTCATAGACACGTAAAGTGTGCACTGCTGTCCACGTCCCAATGATCCTTTGTATAAAATGTGATCTGGAATGTATGACATTCATTCTGAGACACATGAATGTCTCCTGGACGTAGGGGTAAGATTTCTGTAGCCGTGTAGGTGTGTGAAGCTCTACCAATGGTCTTCTTTTCAGATTCAAGCTTTGAAAATCCTTGTGAATTTATCATCTAATCCAGATATGATGGATGACATCGTACAAGCCCAGGTGAGATGACTGAGAAAATGCTCATTGACATATGGAACAAGGTTTTGGGTTATTTTAATGAGTTTTATGTAAGCCTTCATTGTGTGATGACACGACAAGAATTTCATTGTCCAGAATGACCTTGTGTTGTACTGTACACTTGACAATAAAACACTTTGAACTTTGAACTTTGAACATCAACATGCATCCTACGGTCATACATGGACTCTTCTCTATTGTCGTAGGTACCTGCTTCTGTTGTGCTCCTGTTTGATGCACGGACTGCCCTCACGGTACTTCAGCGACTGCTGACATTTGTGTGGAACCTGAAGGCCTGGAGGCCCTCTACCCAGGTGGCTGCCGACCTGAGGACCAGGCAGGACTGCCTGTTTCGGGTTCTGCTAGACGACTCTCCTCAGCTCCACGGCCGACTGGTCCAGCTGCTCTCGCATCCTGATGGGGAGATCCAGGCCCAGGTGGTCCGAATCCTCACATAAACATCTCTGTTCAGACTCTCTGGCCCTGTTCAGACCTGGTAACTTGTATCCAGATATATACAGATTGTGTCTAGATCATGGTCCCTGATCATCTCTGAATGTGGCCTGAATGATCAGATCTCAATGCGTCCTTGATGTGTCTTGGGTGATTCTATCACCCAGGACGTATTTTAACGCCGGGTCTCTGTCCCTGACCAGCATTTCATTCTACAACCTTTACCAAAGCCTTCTACACCCTTCCAACTAATTTATTAAGTTTGACTACAGCGTCAAACAGAAGCAGGCTGTGTGCACCTGTTTTCGGCTTTCAGTGTTCTCTCAACTTGCAGCATCAGACTCCACCTCCACCTACATGTTCAACATGTGGGTTCACTGTTTTTTTTTTGTACCCTCTCACCGTACCCTCTGCCTGTTTGTCATTTGTCTCTGCTACAATTAATCTATAAGTGTGAGGAGGGGATCAGGCAAAAGCCATTTGATGATTGTATACACACTGCTTTTTCTTCCTTCCACGAGTTTTCTGAATATTTGTAAGAGGGATTTGTCCTGGAAAGTTCCACTGTGCCACAAATGCATCTTGTTCTACAGTTTTTGAATCAGAATCCACTGCCAAAATGTTTGCGATAATGTGAATAAGACCTGTAGACATGAACATATATACTACTGATTCTGTGGTGGACTGCACAGAGAGGGGTGGAAAGAAAAAGATTCCTTTCTGCCCAACACTGATTGGAGACAAATGCTCACATGCACACAGGCCCAGTCCTCAGGCTACACTGGACGGGGAAAATAACAGTATTGGAATCAGTGGCTGTAGACCTACAGTATGGCCATAATGGGGAATAGGTATTTACAGCAACCAAAATAAAGATAAATGAAATGTTGCCTTTTGACAAAGCAATCTACAAAAAGTTTTATTTTCTCATTATTTTCCAGCATAGATTGGTTGAATAATACTTGCGATTGCATGGTACATGCTAGGTTGCACAGTGAGCAACTCATTTTGTATCACACAGGAGGGGAAATTGCCTACCTGGGGTTGTGCATACAGATTGCAGAGTTGTTACATACTGAAAATTACAAAAAAGAAACACAATGTGACAATTATTATTGAATTATTTTTTAGGACAGACATTTTGTATGAATATTGACACCCAATTTTAATAACCCAAGCAATGGTTTACCAGACAGATAAGGAACGGGGACTTTTAACTGAGAGTTCTTTATTTTGTTCGTTTTTCAGTAATTCGTCTACCAAACTGGGAAATGCTTGTTTTGTCTGCTTCGATTTATCAATAAAAACGGTATGTTGTTTGAAAGCCGTTCGTCCCTACTTGCCGTCTTGAATTGATTTCAATACACTTGTTTTCAATGGATTGACGTGTGATTGTGCACGAATTAGAAGTTTTAATGAGGCTTCAGCATCAATAAAAAGCCATTTATGGCTATTAACCCTTGTATTATATTGGCCAGATTTGACTTGAATGTAGGTGTTGTAGGAATCATCAAGGCTGGTTAACATACGTCATGAACTTCTATACAGAATATTGACATCTTGATGTTTTTGTTTATGTCTATAAGCACTTTGCACCCCATTTTGGCCAGTTTTGACCACAAAGGAGAATAGGCCTTTATAGCTAGTATAAATAAGTCTCTCTCTCTCTCTCTCTCTCTCTCTCTCTCTACACACACACCAATTCCTCATAGACATAACAGACATGAGACAGGTGCAGATCTACATTGTGAAAATTGACTCTGTTGCTGTCTGAAAGGGGCAACACTGACATAAAAAGGCCCCACTCACCATTAATCACTCAGTCACTCAGAAGCAATTGTCAGAAGAGGAACATGAGCAGAAGATTCTCAATGTCAATGCCCTCGCTCTAATCGTAGACGGTGACAGAGGAGGAAGTGTCGGAAACCGAGGACAATGAATCATCCCCAGATGAAGAAGACGAAAATACACAGGTTGAAAGAGAGACGATGCTGATGGAATGGAAACATAGCATGGTGACTGTCTTCATGTGAGTTACGTCATGTCGAGGCCGCTGGTGCAGCTCGTTGTAATGGATGTTATTGTGCCAAATCTGCCGGTGCGGTGTGTAAGATTTAGCGGCATCTAGCAGAGAGGTTGCAGATTGCAACCAACAGAATACCCCTCTCCTCACCCTCCCCTTCCAAGCGTGTAGGAGAAGCTACGGTGGCCGCGAATCCCTCTCTAGAGCCAGTGTTTGGTTTGTCCGTTCTGGGCTACTGTAGAAACATGGCGGCGCAACATGGACATATAAACGTCTCATTCTCATAAGGTAACGAAAACACAACGATTCTTATTTTCATGGAATTATACACAAATTAATAAATACTTATGAATATTATATTCCATTTCTGCCAAGTCTGTTCCGCTAGATGCCACTAATTCTTCTTCTTTAAGATCTATCTCTCTCCCTCTTTCTCTATCTCCCTCTCTCAATTCTTTCAATTAAATTCAAAGCAAATGGTAACAATGACAAAAGAAAAATGGAAACAATGCTGTGTATAGATATATATATATAGATATATATCTATATATGTGTATATATGTCTATATATATAGATATATACAGTGGTGTGAAAAAGTGTTTGCCCCCTTCCTGATTTCTTATTTTTTTGCATGTTTGTCACACTTAAATGTTTCAGATCATCAAACAAATTTAAATATTAGTCAAAGACAACACAAGTAAACACAAAATGCAGTTTTTAAATGAAGGTTTTTATTATTAAAGGAGAAAAAAACCCAAACCTACCTGAAAAAGTGATTGCCCCCTAAACCTAATAACTGTTGGGCCACCCTTAGCAGCAACAACTGCAATCAAACGTTTGCGATAACTT
>OMKR01050088.1:0-10136 GCA_900302355.1 Cyttopsis rosea | reverse complement strand
GAAACTCGCGATGTAAATTGCGGACCCCTGTCGGAGACAATACCTGTAGGCAGACCATGGATGCGGAAGACATGTTGCACCAATAACTCAGCAGTTTCTCCAGCAGAGGGAAGTTTGGGTAGGGCAATGAAGTGTGCAGCTTTGGAAAAGTGGTCGATGACAGTAAGAATGACTGTATTACCTTCAGACGGGGGGAGACCAGTGACGAAGTCCACAGCGATGTGAGACCACGGACGCCTGGGAATGGGTAGAGGACGGAGAAGACTGGAACTGGGCATGGTGGAGGTCTTATTTTGGGCACAGATGGAGCAGGCTGCCACAAACAACCGTGTGTCTGCATCCATGGTGGGCTACCAGAAGCGCCGTCTGAGGAATGCCAGGGTCTGACGGAATCCTGGATGGCAGGTAAGGCGGGAGGAATGAGCCCACAGCAGGACCTGGGAACGCACAGAGTCGGGGACAAAGAGGCAGTTAGGTGCTCCGCTACCTGGGTCAGGCTGGGTGCTCTGGGCTCGACAATCAGTGGACTCAATCTCCCAGGTAGCAGCGGCAACAATGCAGGAAGGGGGTACGATGGGCTCTGGGTCAGAGGCTGTCCCCTCCCCAGTAAACTGAGGGGATAGGGCATCAGGCTTCCCATTCCTGGAACCAGAACAGAAATTGAGGGTGAAGTCGAACCTGCCGAAGAACAGAGCCCACCTTGCCTGCCGAGAGTTCAAACGCTTGGCTGTCTGAATGTAAGCAAGGTTCCGATGGTCGGTCCACACTATGAAGGGATGCTCTGTGCCCTCCAGCCAGTGCCGCCACTCCTCCAAACTCCTTCTGTCCTGGGGCATAACTGGGAGCGGGGGCACGGCGCTGGTTGGCCTGGGTCTGGGACCTGGAGGAAGCATGGAGCAGGGCAGAGCAGGCACGTCTCCAAGTACCACGGCAATGGCGCGTATGGGCCTGGACTGAAGGGACAGCAATCTCGTCCTCCTGGGCTGGGAACAGAGGGGGTTGGTAGCCGAGAGATCAGAGAAAAGGAGCCATACCAGAGGAGGAGTTGGGGAGAGTGTTATGGGCGTATTCAACCCAGGACAGCCATGAGCCGTTGCTCTGAGGGTGGTATCCAGAAGATAGACTGGTGGTCACCCCCAAGGCTGTACAGAAGGCCTTCGAAACTCGCGATGTAAATTGCGGACCCCTGTCGGAGACAATACCTGTAGGCAGACCATGGATGCGGAAGACATGTTGCACCAATAACTCAGCAGTTTCTCCAGCAGAGGGAAGTTTGGGTAGGGCAATGAAGTGTGCAGCTTTGGAAAAGTGGTCGATGACAGTAAGAACGACTGTATTACGTTCAGACGGGGGGAGACCAGTGACGAAGTCCACAGCGATGTGAGACCATGGACGCCTGGGAATGGGTAGAGTAGAGTCTTATTTTGGGCACAGATGGACCAGGCCGCCACAAACAACCATGTGTCTGCATTCATGGTGGGCCACCAGAAGTGCCATCTGAGGAATGCCAGGGTCCAACGGAATCCCAGATGGCAGGAGGAATGAGCCCACAGCAGGACCTGGGAACGGACAGAGTCTGGGACAAAGAGGCAGTTAGGTGGTCCGTTACCTGAGTCATGCTGGGCGCTCTGGGCTCAACAAACAATGGTCTTGATCTCCCAGGTAGCAGCGGCAACGGCAGGAAGGGGGTATGATGGGCTCTGGGTCAGAGGGTGTCCCCTCCCCAGTAAACTGCCGGGACAGGGCATCAGGCTTCCCATTCCTGGAACCTGGACGGTAAGTGAGGGTGAAGTCGAGCCTACCGAAGAACAAAGCCCACCTTGCCTTCCGAGAGTTCAAACGCTTGGCCATCTGAATGTAAGCAAGGTTCCGATGGTCATGCCACACTATGAAGGGATGCTCTGCGCCCTCCAGCCAGTGCCGCCACTCCTCCAAAGCCAGCTTCACGGCCAGGACCTCTCGGTTGCCGATGTCATAAGTCCTCTCAGTGGGAAAAAGTTTATAGGAGAGGCAAGCACAGGGATGTAGTTTATTGTCAGGGGGAGTGCGCTGTGAGAGGACACCTACCCCGGTGTCCAATGCATCCACCTCCACAATGAACTGTAGAGATCGGTCAGGCTGGGCCAGGACGGGAGAGGAGACGAAATGGCGCTTAAGCTCCGAAAAGGCCGCCTGGGCTGCAGGTGGCCAGCGGAAAGGGGCAGAGATGGAAGTGAGTGCAGTCAGAGGGGCCGATATGCTGCTGTAGAACTCCTATAAATGCTGCTTGCGATTGGTGGAGGATGGCCAATCCAAGACAGCTGAAACTTTGGCTGGATCCATCTGCAGCTTTCCCTGAGACAACAAAGTCCAAAAAAAGAGATGCAGGCGTGAAACTCGCATTTCTCCACCTTGATGAACAGCTTGTTCTCCAGGAGTCGCTGCAGCACCTGACGGACATGGTCCTGGTGTTCCTGGAGTGACTGGGAGAAGATCAAGATATTATCCAAGTACACAAGCACAAACCGGTCAAGCATGTCCCTGAGGATGTCATTAACGAGAGCTTGGAAGATTGCTGGAGCGTTAGTTAGGCCAAAAGGCATGACCAGGTACTCAAAATGACCTAACAGGGTGTTGAAAGCAGTCTTCCACTTGTCTCCCTCCCTGCTGCGCACAAGGTGGTAAGCATTGCGCAGGTCCCCTTTTGAAAAGACTGCAGCTCCGTGGAGAGGGACAAAAGCAGAGTCAATGAGAGGCAGAGGATACTTGTTTTTGACAGTTATGTTGTTAAGCCCCCTGAAGTCAATACAAGGCCTCAAAGTACCATCCTTCTTCCCCACAAAAAAAATCCTGCACCCAAAGTTCAAAGTTCAAAGTGTTTTATTTGTCAAATGTAGAGTACAACACAAGGTCATTCTGGACAATGAAATTCTTGTGGCAAGGCAAGCAACAACTACAACAAGTAGGCACAAACAGACTTTAAGTACAATCATACAAGTAGAGGTCACATATAAGGGCACGAGGTCGAAGTAAAGGGCAGGGGTAACATATATGTACATGACAAATGAGATTTAAAAAAAACCTATAACTAGAAAAGTACTCAAGACAATTGCACATTATCAATATAAATATAAATATTGAGAGGATAGGATGATGGTCGAATGATTCCAGCTGCCAGGGAATCACGAATATACTTCGGGAGGGAGAAGTTGTAGAGTCTGCCACTGGGAAGAGGAGCTCCAGACATGAGTTCAATAGCACAGTCATATGGTCGATGAGGTGGAAGTGACAGAGCCCGCTGCTTGCTGAAGGCTGGGGCTAGATCATGGTAAATCACAGGGAGAGAGGACAGATCCGGGGCTCTGGTAATGGCAGAGGCTCAGATGCGGGGGTTAGAGCGGAGTAGAGTGGCAGTGGGAGCTCCAGGAAATAACTCTACCAGTATTCCAGTCAATCTGGGGGTTATGGAGCCTTAACCAGGGGAAACCCAGAAGCAGAGGGACATGAGGACAATCAATGACAAAAAAGCTTATTACTTCTTGGTGATTTCCCAACAGATGAAGAGGCACAGGAAAAGTCTTTTGGTCAATTCTGGCCAGCAGCATACCATTGAGGGCTTTTGTCTCCAGTGGTGTATCGAGGGGCTCAGTCTCAATGCCCAGCTGATGACAAACCTGACTGTCAATAAAGCTCTCATCTGCCCCCAAGTCCAGAAGAGCAAAGAGGGGGAAGGACTGACCTCTCCACACAAGGGCAGCATCGAGCTGGGGACGAACTGGGGGAGAAGAGCCGGCTACCCGGCTCGACAGTATTTCTCCCACTATTGCCGAGCCAGGCAGAAGGCAAAAAATGGCTGGCCTGGCCGCAGTACAAACATGACTTTGAGTTCATTCTACAGGCCTTCTCTTCTGGAGACAGATGGACACTGTCAATCTGCATGGGCTCGGGCTCAGAGTTACTCTGCACCTCCCGGCGGGGCTCGTATAAACTCGGTGGGCTGGGTGGAAAGCGGGGGACCAGGCAGGTGGAGCAGATTCAGCTCGCCACAAGGGGACTTGGTCGGCGACTTTGATGGCTAATTTTAGAGAGACTAAGAGGCAGAGGGCATGACAATTTTGGGCATTTTTTCCCCCTTCAGGGCCTCTACCATCTAAAGCCCCACACCAGCTGGAATACATTACTGCTGGAGTACACTACTGCCTTGGTTCTTTTTATGCATGAACTAAAATTTATACTATATATCCCCCCCTTTGGGGCTTATATAGCGCCACGCACAAAACAAATGCAAAGCTATTGAATACATATCTCCTGAAGCGAATCTCCAGGGGCGTTTTGCCTACATGCATTGTAAACGTTAAATGAATATACTTGTCGTACTTCGTTATTATATTTGAATTTCAGAAAAAACTGTTTATACCCACTATTATGTATGATGGATAAAAATATGCAAAACCATCTTTTCTGTGGTATAAACAGAGAAATATTACCAAATATAAACCTTAATATAGCAGGTTGTAGCAAAAGTAGAAAAGTTGGAGTACAAACTGGAACTGTTTTAATACATATCTTCTTATAGTGAATGGCCTGTCATCCGCCCACACGCTCTCCCATGTTATAAACAGTCATGCATATATGCACATATACATATGCATGTTTATCTTCCATCACCCACATTGGTCCTCAGAACACCAAGCAACTGCAGTGCCGGATCGGGGTGATAGGGAATGTTCGTTGTTCTTGTGGAGGACCATCTGTGCGTAGGCTCTGCAGGGTGATTCAGCATTGGCACCAAACAGCCACACACAGTCAGGATTGCGGTATGGGCAATCAAGAGGACCACCATGGCCATTACAGGTAACGTCATGGCCAGGCTTGCTTTTCACCGGAATGGCTGCCCTGTGATCGATGGTCGATGAGAATAGCCGCCTGTTGAACCAGTTTCAGTTCAAGCACCATCTTGGTCAAACAGGTCCTTAATACAGGGATCAAACAGCAGAAAATCATTCCAACTATAACAAACCCTATTCCTGCCACCATTGCTATTTTCATCAGCATGGCTCACCAATTGCCTAGCGAGTTTTCCAACCAATCCCAGGTGTGAGCCTCTCTTCCCACATTGGTATTTTCTTCCTTCCTTAAATCCTTCAACCTATCCATGGCTAGAGTGAAACTCCCTTCTGGCGCAGTGATATTAAGGATGCCCAATCTGCGATCGACCAGACTGGTGTGCCTAATCCCCTGCCTAATCATCTCCCTTTCTATTACTGACACAGAACGTTGGATTTCCTGATGTACTGGCGGCAGGAGTGTTATGACCACCCTGGCTACATTCTCTCCTGGTCTTCCTGCCTTTCTCTTACTTCTAAGTGAGACTTTAACTATTTCAGGGGTGGTTTTCACTAAGGGGATCGGAATTGGTCATGATGTTTGCTCATTGGTCCTAGGTGCTCTGGTGGGAAGCTCCCATTCTAATTTGAGTTTAGTGGGCATTGTGCCATGTGGATTTCCAAATTTGGATCTGGCCCTTCCTCCTCATGATCTGGTCTGTTTTCCCAACATGGTGCCCTAATGCAGTGGTTAAGATGATACCATGTGGTGCTTCCTTCTACTTGAATGGCCGTAGGCATTGCTCTGACCACTTTGTAGGGACCTTCCCTTCTTGGCTCGTTCCACCGTCTTCTGAAGACCCATAGGTAAGCAAAGTCTCCGGGTTCCACCCCTCTTGGCAGCTCCTCGTCGGGTTCTGGAACTCTGTTCTTTTCCTGTTGATATATCACTTTATGTATAGCAGTTAGTTGTCTGATATATTCCTTTATTTTCATTTCTAACTGCTCCTAAGGTGGGCCTTTATATGGTCCTTGAAGCACAGGCAAAGGCATAGGTTGACCAGTAAGCATTTCATGCAGGGTTAGGTGCGTCACTCGGTTAGCTTGCATGCGGTAACTCATTAGTGCTAATGGTAGTGCATCCACCCAGTTGAGTTTTGTGCCTGCACAGATTTTGTTTATTTTCACTTTGAGTGTCCCATTTACTCTCTCAACCATTCCCTGGGACTGTGGGTGATACACACATCCTAGTCTCTGCTTTATTCTTCGTTGTTGTAGCACCTTTTTCACAGTTTTTTGTACGAATGCTGATCCATTATCTGAACTTATTTCTGTCGGTATGCCAAATCTGGGCATTACCTCCCTAGTTAGGAATTTTATCACCGTTCCTGCTCCTAGGTCTGCTCATGGGACTGCTTCTACCCATCTGCTGAATCTGTCAATAACCACTAGCACCTCTTACCATGGACCTTTTTAATCATATCTACATAATCTAACACTAAGTGTTTAAATGGTCCTTCCAGTGTCGGGATGTGTCCTAATGATGTGGTAATGCCTTATCGCACATTGTTTGTAGCACACATTTCACACACATTTAAGTGGGTGTCCACCATTGTTTGTAGGTATGGAGACTAATAGCCTTGTTTTTTGATTTTCCTTTTTTTGATCACCTCACCACTTGCGCAATGGTCAAAACCATGCGCATTGTTGATAAGAAGTCTTAATAGGGCTGTGGGTGCTAATATTAAGCAATCATAGGCCATCTATAGGCCATTATTTCCACGCCTAGCACCTCTTTTTAGCCACATATTGTGTTCATATATGCCTGCTTTCTCCCAAATTCATTTAACATCTCACTAGCTTTTTCCATGCTCTTTCTCCATCCGTCTCCTTCTCTGAACATTTTTAATACCTTTTGCTCCCTTCTCTCTTTTTTATATCCTTGTTCAGTTTATCCATTCTCCTGTTTTGTAGTTTTTTTTTATCAGGGTCTCCATTTCCTCACACAGTGATGAATCAAATGTTCCCTCTCTTGGCCACCTAGTTGCAAATTCTTTAGTACGCTCAGCCCATTTTTCTGATGTCCTTTTTATTTCTGCTTCATTCAGTGGGAACCTTCCCAACATTTGTACCAGTGTGTTATCATTTTTGAATTATTGTTTGTATTTTATTTATTCATTTATTCATTTATTCATTAATTTTACCACATATTCTTTTTATATTATGACAATGATCATTTCTTTTTACTGATTTACTTCTTATCTTATGATTATTATTATCCCATTTTTATTCTATTATTATTATTATTATTATTATTATTATTATTATTCAATTTTTAAAACTCTATCTCTTCTTCTACTCTGTTTTATTTATTTCTATTTTACCTTGAGTTTTAATGATCACTCAGATTGGTGGAGATATCAATACCCAGGTATCGAATGTTGCCTGTTGAGATGGTTAAGGAAATTTCTGGGTTACAGCACCTGAGATGGCTGAAAATTTAGATATAAGATTGAACACTTGGGTAGGGAAGATGTTGGGTCCGGCAAATATAACAAAATGTCGTCTGCATATAAACTCATTTTGTGAACAGAGTTTTCTGTTTGTATACCAATGATATTATTGTTTTGACGGATGGCGAGGGGTTCAATAAAGATGGCGAATAGTAAAGGGGAGAGTGGACATCCTTGTCTTGTACCACGTTGTGGAGTGAAACGCTGTGAAGTGTGGTGGAGGTTAATTTAATCTCTGTTACTACATTATTTTATTTCTCTGAGTCATAAAGACGATTCTTTCAACATTTTCAAGAATTTTTGGGGGGGCACTATGGACAGTACCACACCGTTGCACAACCCTGCGCGTAACCCAGCATTGCCTGATTTGGTGTGAATGCAGCCTTAAGCCTCTGTTATAGTCGTGCACAATGAGCCGTGCCGGCTCTTTGTGCTGGCTCATTGTGCTGCTGCGTAAATGCCGGAAGGATCTGAATAACTAGAAAAGTGAAATTAAAATCGAAAGTGTTAAATGTATATATATTTATTGTAGTCATTGCAGGTTTTAAATAAATATATATATAGTTGTGAGTTTGTGCAAATTGTCGGTGTCCCGAAGAAGTCCCAAGGTGTTACAATAGTCCAAATCTTTGGACAGAGAGAGCGCTATCTCCCTCCATGAATTCAGCCATCTGGTTATTTTTGTGGTCACACATGGATGGATCGTACAGATACACAATCTTCCTTCAGAACGCATCTGTCTTGAATTATCTGAAGTGCACGGAATGGAGTTCCAAAAATTTGGAGGTGCACGCTGCCGCGAGCACCACAGTGATGTCAGTTTTCACAAGCGCACTTAATGACACTACATCTGCGGCGACTATAAAGCAGGCTTAACGTTGGTGAGCCGCCAAGTCCGCTGGGTCCTCCACAAGTGGGTGAGATAAATCTCTCGCCTGAGGACCAATCGACCGTGGGCTCGCCCATCCGGCATCGCTGGAAGTTACCGACCAATGACATGGCCATTCAAGGAGCGGACGCAAAGTGGACCACAAGCTTTGGAATAATCCGTCACCGTAAGCCACAACCACTATTGGTAGCATGAAGCCAGAGCTTCTGATGGGTTTATGATAAGGGTTGATGTCTGGTTCAATTCATTCTTTTTCATAGAGAAGTTAAAACCCCATAGTGTGCATTTCCAACGTCTTTTGATAAAAGAGTCCAAGATCCGATCCCATTATTCGCCCCTTTGTTTAAAGGTTCCCCCTACGTTTGAAATCCTTTTTTCCTTTGTTTATTTCCTTATCATGCCTTTTACTATTATTCATTTGCTTATTTATTTTTATTATGTGTGTTGTTTTTATTCCATGTGTTCATTTAGATAGCGTGTTAATAAATTACTTCTTTTAATAAAGGAGTCTGTGTGTGCTGTATACTCAGAGCGAAAACCAGTGTAAATGCATTGGACAAGAACTATCTCCACAGAGACTGACCAGTGTTAATTAATTTGATCTACTTTATTTTATTTTTCTTTGTTTTTAAGAAAACAAAGTGGCGTCCCTCTAAACTGGTCTAAAGTGTAGAAACCGCTACACGCGTAAATCTGTTTCTGAACAGGGAAAGAAATGATAGCTTAACCTAGTTGACTCATCGTAAATCAGAGGAATCAGGAAATGAATGGGCAGAAAGTTGGGATGGAACATAAGAAAAGTTACATTAGAAACATTAGAAACTCCCCTCTGTCAGCTTAAGAAGGGGGGCTTTCCCTTGGAGCCACATCATCGTAGGGGAGACCCATATTTGGGCAGTCGAACATGTTCAAGTATTTTACAATTTTTATTTGTTTTTTTCTGGTAACGTTAATTCTACTTGTTTTTGTTCTTTTGTTCTGTAGTTCTTTACAATAAAGGGGATGCTTTTCACTTTTATATTGTGCGATAATTTAAATGCAAAGTATAAGAATGGTTTATATTTATGTCAATGAGGTACTCAATCCGATTAAGAGAGGGAAGGTGTCCAAATTAAAGGATATTGTACAAATAGCGCTTCTATATATTCATCTTTATACAAATCAGGGCATAGTAGGGGAGTTGCTATATTATTATCAAGTACAGTGAATTATGAACATATCTGCAGTCAAGAACAAAGAAGGCAGATTTGTAATGATAACACAAAAAATAGAAGGAACATTGGTGAGTTTCCTGAATGTGTATGTGACACCAGGAAGTGACTGCATATTTTTATATGCCTGTAACATCATCCAGCATGACCGGTTTGGCGGTGGGTCAGTGATGGTGTGGGGAGGCATATCCTTGGAGGGTCGCACAGACCTCCATGTCATAGCCAACGGTACCCTGACTGCTGTTAGGTACCGGGATGAAATCCTCAGAGCGATTGTCAGACCTTACGCTGGTGCAGTGGGCCCTGGGTTTCCCACTGGTGCAGGACAATGTCCGGCCTCATGTGGCCAGAGTATGTAAGTGGTTCCTGGATGACGAAGGCATCGATGCCGTTGACTGGCCCTCTCGTTCGCTTGACCTAAATCCAATTGAGCACCTATGGGACGTTAGGTATCTGTGCATCCGATGCCGTCAAGTACTGCCACAGACTGTCCAGGAGCTCACTGATGCCCTGATCCAGGTCTGGGAGGAGATCCCCCAGGACACCATCTGCCAACTCATCAGGATCATGCCCAGACATTGTCGGGAGTGCATACAGGCACATGGGGGCCATACACACTACTGAGTCACATTATGAGTTGCCATGATGAAATTCACACAAGTTGGATCAGCCTGTTATTAAAATTTTTGACTTTGATTTTCGGTGTGTGTGTGTGTGT